>JACCHV010001457.1:0-12705 GCA_018907245.1 Eupristina koningsbergeri | reverse complement strand
TTTATTAGTTAGTCTTAAGTTAAAGAGAGCAATCGTTTTGCTCTCTGCAGTTGTGTACTGTCATAGTTGTGTTATGAATAAAAGTTCAAAGGAGTCTTGGATTTCAATAAATTGTGATTCTTAACCGTGTCTATACCTTCATTTATATTAAGACACGTATTGTAAGGCGAATTCGCATGGACTGTTTCTTTGTATCGATTAATTTCGATACAAACGACTCTACAAGATTAGCAATCAAGTTTACATGGTCGAAATTAGCCCGCTTTCTGAATTCCTCACATTCTTGTTTCAGTCTGTTGTACTCGACTGCTTACTTAAAAGTCTTCGCACAGCGTTCACTTAGATCCCTTTCTTGCGTCAGTCTAACAGTAGCACTAAAACCGCTTATGATCAGACTATATTGGAGGTTTCCGTAAACAGCTGCTGGGAGTGTTTAGGAACCGATTTTTAAAATTATGTCATCGTAACCAGAGTGTAAGACGTGGACTTGCGCAACTTAAACAGCAGAACTATTATTGAGATGTAACGATTGTCTGGATGTTGCAATCGGGGATTTGAACAATATGGACTTGCGTGTTTTGTTTATAGGCTTGCCGACGTGCGACGTTTTCTCGTCATTAGTTAAATGTTTTTTTAAACTTTTGCTGCAGTAAAGTACTTCTTTTAAGTTCGAAATCAGCGTTTGGTGTCCTTTAAACTCGATTTTACAACCTTTAAGGACGATAAAGTAAATTTTCTAGATGGATTGTTGGAACCTAGGAGAAGCAACGCTTTTAATAAAGCAAACGTCGAGGATGTGAATTTGGAGTAGTTTAATTAGTTCCTTAGCCGTATAACGCCGACACGATTTCTTGCTTTCACCACGATGTATAAAATTGTAGGTTAGGATCGTCAACTTTGCGTTTTATTGTAACAAACATTGTAATAATTAAAGCGCTTCTAGATGGCAAACTATTGCAATCGTTTGCTTCATTTCAATAAATCAAAACTGATCCTTGTTCGACTTGCCGTAAAGTGTTCAATCAGCACATTCTTATATAAGCATTACTTCGCCTAACTTGCAATTCTGGAAAATGTTACCTACCTAATTGATATGGCTTGAGATCGTGCTCCTGAACTTCTATCGACTCACTCGTCTAAACATATTCGTTAAGTCTTAGCGTCAAAACGCCTATTCTGATGTTAGTTTGCTTGCGTTCTTGTGGTATGCTTAAACCTTAATAATTGTTTTATTGTTGTTTTCGTCTCGTAATATATAGAAAATGTTCAGAGGACGGACAATTTGAGTATTTGAAAGCAGAACAAAAACAATATTAGACAGAAATAGAATGCTTCCTAGTTTTGCAATTAACGACGATTGCCCCGTTTGAGAAATGAATTTTGGGGAAATGCGCGGCAATAGGCAGTTTACTCAGAGGCTACTTGGCTCCTGCACTTCAAAAGTTGTAGGAAGCTGACTTTTGAGTGACCCAAACCGTTGGGCATCTCGACTTCAGAACTGCCGTTTAGATCTCATTCCACAGAAGCCTCGCGCTTCGAATTGATTCCGCTCTGAAACAAGAACAAGCTGTACAGTTGCATTTTCTGAATACAACCCATACAAAAAGTCTTAAATTCAGAGTGGTCACAAATGTGGTCGTCTGAGTTCAAAGCCTCAAAAGCTGTGTTTCGGTCCTTACCGAGTTAATAAACAGTATCCGCGTTAACGAGCAAAAGGAAGATTTCAACCACTAGATTTATGATATGCGTGAGTTGGGCCGGTACGGCTTAAAGTCACGTCGACGCTCAAACAAACTTTGTGTGCTGAAATGGCTTTTTAAAGTAAAATAAAACTGCGGAACATCAGTTATATAACGTCTGCGCGTAAAATCTTGCAAGACGAATCAAGCCACGCTTGCAGTAGAAAAGCGGCTACTCAAATAAGCGTGCACGCAAGTTTGTATTCCAGGACTTGCAATCAACTAAACTTGTTGACAGCAATCAAGTGTTGTTGCGTTCACTTCGCGCTATAGCGAGGACAATTGACGCCAAATGGGACCACCTGTATTGATTTTGTTTCGAACAAGTCCAAAGGTCTTTGAAGAAGTATGAGAGATACCGGCTGGGTTTTTGTTTAAAATTACAAAGTTTAGTTGACTGAAGATTTAACTCTGAATCGTTTCCTTTCGCGCGACTTGAATTTGCGTGCAGTGATTGGCCTAGTTTTGTCGCCGTTCAACTATAGCATCGACATCGCTAATCACCAGATCAAACACTCAGTTTCCTCTGAGCGCTCGCTCCAAGTCGTCCAGAAGCACCTCGTAATTCTCGTCGTCACGCCTTGCGTACGAAGCTTACATCTGGATTATTCTCAGCCGCGAGCTCTCCTTGAATCTCGGCAATAGTTGAACAATTTGGTTAGAAACGCTTCAAATTCTCTCGATCGATTTGTTCAGCCTTTAGTTAACTTGGAAGATGATTCCAGCAGATGCGGGAATGTTACTTTCATCCGTTTCCGCTGTCGTATAGTGAGTGTTCCGAATTGAGTTTGAAGGATCCGTTTCTTGTTTAAGAGGTTCCGAGAATTTAGATACGTTTCCCTCACCGTCGACCAGCCACGGTTTTAAACGAATCGATGGCATATGAACGTGCTGACGATGAGTATACAGTCGAATGCTAGCTGTTGGTGTTGTTCATCTACTGACCCAGACATGCTCTTTGCGTCCGCAACAACGTCAGTGATCAGAAGTCTAGCTTGGTTTGGCGATGTTATTGTAAGAGCAGAACAAAAGACTAACATAACCCTTATATGCTTGGGAAGCTGCAAACGCTTAGGTGTTTGTGTATCAAACTAAAAGATAAAACTAGTCTCTGATTCTTCCACAAACGCTACCGCAGCTTTTCGAATTTGGTATCCTAACGTTTTCAGACGCTGTTCATACAACAGCTGTTTTGACTTTTATCTTTGACTTTTATTTTTAAAAATTGTAAAAATAACAGGAGGAGGGTAAGTGGGGCCCTGCTGGGGTTAGTCATTGACTAACTTTCGTTCTGTTGAGTGCATGACTCGCGAAGCATCGTAGTTATCTGAAGGAGTATTTGATCCGATCGATTTAGACACAAAACCCTCAAAGAGCACGTGGGTCCAAGCAAGCTACTGTTGGCAGAGTGCGCATGCGTGTTAGCCTGGTTCTGATGAAGAGGAGCATAGGTATTTCTATGTGCTTGTAGGCAAACTGAGCAAGCACATTGCTCCGATTCGAATAGTTGAAGCCATAATTTGACCCTCATTGACTATTCACCTCGTTCATTACAGATGTTTTAAATTAAAATTATCCGAAGCTGGTGTTATTGCGCTCTAATCTAATTACAAGTGCTTGACGTTGCTTGTCTAGATGCGACTGTTACTGATGGTTGCGCTGCTTTTCACATTTGTAGCATGTACAAACTGTTGGTTCTGGAGCGGCTGGTTTCAAGGCAGCACAGATGAGGAGAAACGAAAGACGCAAACGATTATGCGGAAACGACGAGGTCACAAGCACGGATTCTTTAGTCAGTGATTATTGACAATTAAAATCGAGCCTTAATCGTTCTTCTTGTTTAGGTTTATTGGCCCAAGGTTTCCGGTTTTCTGGTTAGAGAGAGAAGAGAGAGAGAGAGAGACAAAGCCGTGATTACATTCAAAAATAGAAACGCTATCAGCAGCCGACTCAGCAAGCGACTAATACCGGTTGTTTTTCACTTTCTGTACATAATTGATTCTACTCTAATTATCATCAGAACCAACTTTTAGCTGAATAAAACTTTCTAAACCAAGTATGCTGGTTTAAGTAGAAGCTGCTAGACTGTTGGAAAACGAAATGGAAATGCAGCGGCTATTGCCTGCTTGCTCTGATGAATCATTCCGCTTGTTAAAAGCGGCATTCTCGTGAGGCCAGGCCTCAAATCCGACCCACCAATCAATCGTAAGTATTTCGATGGTTTGGCAAATAGAAGTCCAGCAATGAGTTGAAGCTGGCATTGGTGGAAAACTTGTACATCCAAAGGGTGGTTGTCAAAGGTCTGCAAATGTACAGCAACGACATGGATCGTTCTTTCACATCAAAGTACTTAGGGTAAGATGTTTTCACAAGAGGTATTAGCGTGACGAAACGAACAAATGAAAACGTGCTGTTGGGAGCCCGAATTCGAGGTGAGGCGGGCTCGATGCACGTGCTTTGATGTGGAGCAGGTCAAAGCAGTTGATGTATTAAATTCAATTAATAAAGAACTTTTTGGTGGAGAGCTGTAGACAGACACGTCTGAGCGTGTTTTTCAACAGACCTCTGACTTCAAAATGAAGGCATCGTCTGTCACGCTACTTTTTGAAGTTTTGCTGAATGGTTGAGGTCAGTGCGACAGTGCGTTTCTGAGTATTGTAGGGAAACAGCTGACTGAAGAGTCTGACCGCTCTTGCGGGCAACATGCTAGTATCCTAGGCTTAAGCCAGCTTGTTTCCAAGCATTTCAAGCCGCTTGAGCAGAAGCGCACAAGCAACAGCCGGAACGTTGGATCTAGACGCGCCAATTAACTGACTCACTCGAGGTGTTTACATTAAAAAGATGCATGCTTTTAAGACCGCATTAAAATAAAATTAATTGTTGCAGTTTTTTTTCTTATCGCGGACTAATTCTAAATGCTGGAAAGTCGGCGTTTTGACTTCGACGCATGGCGTGTAAGCCTAAAAAGCTCTCTGGGTTTCTGCAACTTTTGCTTCGACATTCACAATCAAAAAGAGTTGGGTTTTGAATTAGAAAAAGTTGCGATTTATTGATTAAAAAACGTATTTCAGGAAAACTTGCAAGTCATCTTCAACACTGAGGGTGGCGCCTGGCTGATCAGTGTCACACGAGTAATTCACGCTTACGACGACATTGATGACGAAGTAGTAGGGAGATGGTACTGCATGGTAGCTGAAATACAGCCTCTAGCAAGCCTGGCTGTGGTTGTTGTTCGCATCGACAAAACATCTATGTCGAAACAACTCTGATTAAACTCTGTTCGATTAATTTTATCGGAATAATTCGAAGAAAAACTGCTCGGCTTCTGGTCAAATTACATATCAAGACTGCTAGTTTGCATTCGGTTTACGTCAGCAAAGTCATTTCGGATCTGTTGAACACAACCAAATACCATTTAGATAAGAGTTTTCACGCACTCTTAAGCGATAAAACCTTTAAGTGAATTCTCATTTTACCAAACTCCATCGGAGTTTCGAATAACATGCTGAAGCTCTTGTTTGCCGTACCTTTTCTGATGATCGTGGCAGTTACTGCCGATAAAATAGCTCTTCCGGTTTCGAGTGACATCAAAAACAGTGCCGCGACTCGAGTAAATGTAGTCGTTCACCTTGCTCGATGTTGTTTATGCGTGGACACAATCGCAAGTACAAGTGAACGAGTAGTTTGGCCGGCTTTAGCAAGATATACTCTGACCGAGAGCGACTGATGCCAGCACTCTCCTTCAGATTAAAGCCTAGCTTTTGAACTGGGCAAAATCGTCTTAACTGACAAGTTTTGCAAGCTGGAACGTCTCACTTGCGGTGACAGTTTGTCGTAATCACTCCACGGTTCTTGAGTGCAAAACGCTGCCTTTGCACGATTGGAAGAACTGTAAACAGGTGTGCCAAAGTATTAACTGTTGCATGTAACCTAATGTGTGTTGCACTTAGCATACAATAAAATATAAAGTGTTGGCTGCTTGTGTTTAGTACGGAGTTTGAATTTGCAAGCTCGATTTCAACTCATTCTTTAAAATTAATGCGAACATAACGCTCAAAGAACTCATTACACACCAATGCAGACTTGTCTTGCTGTTTCCCTGAATGCTTCTTGTCACTGTGTCTTTGAACTTCTCAGCGACCTAGGCGTTCTTGATGCCTACTTGAAGAGACGTATACTCCAACTTTCATCTTGCTGTCGCTTAGGCATTTTGGCCGCGTGCTTCCACTCTCTCCTACGACACCGAACGATGAAATTGCTCCACGAAATCCGTTGTCTGAGCGATACTTCGCTTTTAATGTCTGTCATCCAGATGTTGAGCTCCTGTTGTTCCATGACGCGTCGGCATTTTGTTGGAACACTGAAACATTATGGCGTTTGAGTGAAAAGGCACCATTGTTGGAAGCTAATACTTCAAAGCATCAGAGTTGACCACTTCACCATTTGTGCTCGTATTGTTGCAGATCAAACTACCTTTTCTGTTCATCTGTTGGAACGATCAAAGACACAACGAATCTTGATAGACGATTTTCTGCCGTAATCAAGTACTCCCAAGCCTTTCTCGATCATATAGCAAGTCCAGTGCGATGGACTGCCAAAGTTGATGACATTTGATTTGGTCATGAACCGTCAAGGGCCCATTAGTGCTCCTGTGAAACAAATCCTGCAAACTTCCAATTCTGTTCGTTGTTCAGCTATCAGCTTAAATGTGTTCTTTTGTGCTTAGGACAACGTACTTGATTGGAAGTTATGGTTATGATTGCTCTTGTCTTACTGTGGACAGCACTTTTATTAATAAATCAATGATATTGCAAGAACGAAGCAAAATGTTGATTGTTCGTTGCATTCCTAAACCAGAACTCTGGCTGGGCGGTTTATCAAACTCCTCTAGGGCTGATAAACGGTATTAAAAGTTTTCAGCCGCTTGTTTATAAGCATTTGCCTAAGCGGGTCATTTTTACTTTATTCAATAGTTCTAATTATTACTTTCAAATGTCGCCAACTTTGCGCATCTTCTTGTACGCTTTGACTGTGGCTACCTTCGTCATGAGTCTTAAAGTCGATAAACCAAGTCCTCTTGATGTGTTGAAAAGCCAATTGGACGCTTTGGACAATGAAACCCAACACTACATTTGCGAAATGTGCACCGATATCGTCGTTCTTACCGAAGAATGGATCAGCTACAAGGGAGTAAATTTAGTCTTTTCTCGAATCCTCTAAGTTTGATTGCTTAGCAAACTGGCCTAGAAGATTCAATTAGCAACTGTATAACGTTCCTCTCTGGCGTTTTACCGGCTGGCTTGGCCGAGTTTTTGTGCGACACGGTGTTTGGTGACAACCTTCGACCTATCATCAAACAGTTGAACAACGCGACATTCCGCGAGATAGAAGCAGATAAGATCTGCAATGAATTCGGACGACTTTGTAGACATCAATGCTCAAAATAAATGACTTGTACGTGGATAAGAATTATAGCAAAGTTGTGTTGAACGTTTCGAACTTTCTACCAATTTCCGTATTTCAATACTTAAATAAACCAAGTTTATTGATGAACTTGGTTTTTAATTTTTGGATTGATCTCTGTACAGTAGAAATTATGAAAATGATGATTGCACTGAAAATTAATTGCTGTTTGATGCTTTATGATGGCTCTGAGCTTATTTTGATAGTTTGTATAGATCACATGGATAGAACGACCGAATGCAATAACCACATTTTTTTTGAACAATCAAACAAACGGAAAAGCAGCTTGTTTGACAAGAAGAAATACAATTATTTTATTATCTAAGAAAATGTGTCTGTATTGTTTACCCAGTCAAGCGTTTTCCTTTATTATTAACCTTGCATGAGTTGATGGCACATATATTCAGTTATCAAAAAACACTGCCTTCCAGTTGAGTTAATATCTAAGTTTTATTCGTTGTATACAAAAACTGTCAAAGTCGGTCACTGTCGCGTAGGTGATGATTCGTAGGTCGCTCAAGATGATCGTACAGTTTAAGGACACTAGGTACATTAAGCTAGCTTGCGGTAATGCAGTATTGTTGCTTGATCACTCACATTCGTCCCGAACCAAACTGCAACACAGCCTGGGTTGCCAACTCGGCCCTACCCCAACTTCTGCCCCTTTCCTTCCCCTTGCTCAAATGAATGCTGCTACTATTTGACAAAACACATCCTCTAGCTGAATCACTCAAAAACAAGAAGTCCAGACAGATTTAAAACTTGTTAAAAAGAGAACCATGAGTCACGCAACGAAACAAAAACAGCTATTCCTTAGGTCAACCATAAAAGATAATGCTAAGTTTTTATGAAAGAGAGCCCCGACTACACAACGCGACGTCAGTCTGCAGTTACCAGATAGAGAGAGCTGTTGTAGTGATGATTGGTTATAACGTCCTTTGTTTGGCTTGTATCAAATTTGATACATCAAATCAAAGTGCATATTGTGATAACTTACGCAGCGTACTTTGTCTCGACTTATTCAAGTTATTATTCAAACCTTCAAACTATTCTTGAGCCCTTGTGTCTGCACATAACGCAGTGATCATTCTTTACAACGAGAGAAGATCAGAAGTACAGCATCGAAAGTCGAGCAACTGATTCCTCTGTTACCCTCCACAGTTTGACCATATCACTCCATCTGGTAGATCTCAATCACTTTGAAACATTTCTGAATGCAGCATCATTTGACAGATGCGTGTTTACCATAACAAATCTATACTTTCCAACAATACACTGAACTAACAACAAATGAATGTCGTTGGGCATAAATTAATCTTTGTACTTTTAAACTGATCTAAAAATAATTATAATGCAAGTACAAAGACCATTTTTAATATTCTTATTGACTTATATTCATAAGTTTATACCTAAGGAAGTACAAACTCATCGATACTTGAAGTTGACAAAAATACTAAACCTTTGAGACCTTTGATACTTAGTTGTAGTCGCATTTTGTTGCCGGCTCAAAATAAATCGAGTGAAATTGTTGTCTTTTGTGGGATTGAACGCGTTAGGCACTGAAGCCAAGTACCTTCTTTTGTTATTGATTTGGTGCCCACCAATTGTGCGTTGGAAGTAAAACTTACAAAATGCCGCTTATTTAAATGAGGCTTTCAGCGTAAAACAAACAGCTATATCGTTTGTATACTTTAAATACCATTTGTATTAAATCAATTGCTTATCTTTACTTGAAGCGCAAGTATTGCCTGACGGCTAAATCAATCAGTTTTTAATTATGAACAACATTACCAATCTTTCGGCTTCAACAGACGGTCTCTCGCTGCTCAAGTATTTGCGAGAGACTAACTCAATAAGCATACCTATCTACTTTGTGGAACTCACTATACTTTGGTTTGGCAGCATAAGTTGTATAATTCTCCTAGGCACACTTGCTTGCTTCAAGAGCTTTCACTTGGTTTGTTTTCCAATTGTCGTCTTCAAATCAAATAAAGTTTAGAATTTTCAAATTTTGCTCATTAATTTGATATTTAATTTCCTATTAATGAGTGCTTCTCGCTCTATCATTGCAGCTCCTTTAATCAATGATTATCTTGGTGGCCACCAATTGAACACGTTTTCTTGGTGTTGGACAGGAAAAGTGATATAGCGACGGCTCCCTTCAGTTAGAAGAAGTACATGCTAAGGTCCATGACCATGGAGCGAACACAATTGGCTAACAATTGTGTCTTTTCGTTCAAACATTAAGTTTTGGTACAACCGTGTTTTTAGTGTATGTGAACATCTACGAGGCCGTAACAAACCAAAGGGAAGCCGCTGAACTGTCCCTACTTTACAGGGACGAGGGTCCGTACAATTAAGTTAAGCACAGTAACGCAAATCGAGTAACTTCAATTTAATAGGCGATTGGCTTAAAAAAAAAAAAAAATTTTAGCCCCCGGTAAGGGCGCAGAAAATTTTTCGCATGGCATTGCTTGTGGCCCAAGCTTCGGGTCTGCTGTCTTTATGAGACCTTTGTCACGTCAACAGTTTTCCTCGGCAAAGTCAAGATGGCCTTCTCAAAACTGTTAAATTAAGCTGTTTTTGGGTATACCTCTTGGTGTAAACTCCGCTTTGACCAACTTAAGGGCCGGCAAGCTCCACGGGTTGTGTTCTTGAATGGATTTATTTCCTAGCTCATTGCACAAGATGGTGACTAGCAAAATAGGTATAAAGATAACTAAGAAGAAAAGTGAGTAGCTAGGCTACTGCAAGTAAAATTACCAAAAAACAAAATACAAAATACAAATCAAAAACAGAGTTTGGCCCACTTCCGAGCTTCCAGCTTTGCCCCCTGCTCTCGACGGTTTCAATTGAGTTGACCTCCCCCCTTGTGTGGACCGTTTGAGCGCGCGATGGGTTGGCAGTGCAACTCCGGACCGTTGAGGGCCGTTAGCTGGGTGTGATCCCTGCTGTTCAGCCTTCCTTCTAGAGGTTACGCCGCCCTTAGCTTGAGTTTGCTCCGGCGGTTTATTGCAGGCCTGGTTGGGTGTGAACCCCGCTAGGCATGCCGCCGGAGTACTGGATAGTTGGAGATAGCACCTTATAGAACCCATTTAGCAGCGAGATGGGTCGATAGTTGCCGATCACTGCCGGGTCGCCTTTCTTATACAGTAAAATATTGTTGGCGTGGACTAGAGAAGGCGGAAAGTGATTTCGCCTGAACATGAGGTTTAGTTGGCTAGCGAGTTGTTCAGCGACTAATGGTACGCATACTTTGATGACTCCTGATGGAATCTCGTCGACGCCGGGTGTCTTACTCCCCTTGATGCGCGCACAGGCAAGCTGCAGTTCTTCTGCTGTTATCGGTTGGTCTGTGAGCTACAGGCAACTTGCCACAGGCTTTCCGTTCTGCAAGTTATATAATTGATTGAAGAACTCGCCCACCCTTTGCATTGCATCTTCTATAGATTGTCCGACACTACCGTCGCCACGCCGCATTTGTACCAGATGCCGCCTACCCCGCGAGAGTTCTGCACGTCCCCGCTTCAGCCGGCTGGCTCTGGTCGCCTTTTCTAGGACTTCTACATAATGGCGTTGGATGTCCTCTTCGAGCGACCAGCGGACTGCCTTACAGATGGCAGTATACCGCACCAGTTGAAAGGGAGCACTGCCAGTTCCACCTCGCATCGCTCGACGCTCAGCCATTAATTGCCTTGTGCGGTCGCTGATGCGTTGGGTGCGGTTCGTCTTTTGCTCTGCACCTTTCATAGCCTTTTTGATGGCATCAACTATTTCGCCGTATGATGCGGTCGGAGGGATCTCCTGTAGCAGCATGTAGACTTGTAATTAAAGGCGATCATAGGTTGACGGTAGTTGGCGAGGCAGTGTTGCACGCGAGGGAGAGGAGGAGGAGAATTTGAGGGTGGCACGGACAGAACGGTGATCGCTTCCCATGCTGTTGTTCTGGACTACGCTGACGTCTCTTACGGATTTTCGGTCTCTGGCCAGTATGTAATTTATTTCGTTCAAGGTTCGTCCATTTGGGGCTTTCCAGGTCCAATGTCTGCTCTGCCTCTTCTTGAAGAAGCAGTTCATAATTGAGAGCCCGTGTGCCTCGCAGAAGTTGACTAGAGACTCCCCTCGAGCATTTCTTTCGCCTAATCCGAATTTGCCGCAACAGGTTTCGCCAGCTTGCCGCTTTCCGACAATAGCGTTAAAATCGCCAATTATCAGATCTTGCGGGCAATGACCCTCGAGCGCTTGCCCTAGGTTGTCCAGGAATTTTTCGTACTCATCATCAGCATGCCCAGCGTGGGGGGCGTAGACCTGAGTCACCCGCAGTCGCCGACCCTCCTTGAGTTTCAACGACAGTTGGATGATTCGGTTTGAGATGTAGCGTACTTCCTCGACCGATTTGTCTAACGCCTGGTTGACGTAGAAAGCAACCCCTGCAGATGCATGCGGGCTACCTTCCGTGTCGCCGCTGCCATAGAGCGAGTGACCTGAGGCGAGTTGGATGAATTCGCTACCCGTTCGTCTCGTTTCCGAGATTCTCATGATGTCGAATTCTATTTTTGACATGTCCTCTTCGCAGTCGGCTAGACGCTGTTGTGAACGAATTGATCGCGCGTTGAACGTGCTAATGATGAGTTTGCGTGGTGAGACAATTTTTGGGTTGGGGACGTGGCCTCGGGGTTGTGAAGCTACTGATCCAGGTAAACCCTTTGCGCCCGCCACGGCGTCGGTGATCAGGAGTTGGCTTTGCATGGTTGAATAAAGAAGAAACTGTGGGGAAAGGTAAAAACGCGGGGGGTAAGAATAAATTTGATTTAATAAAATAAAATTTGGCAGAGCGAAGTGCAAAAAACTAAAACTGCCACTTGTGTTCTTCGGCACGAAAGGATGACGTCTTTGAATTTCGTTACCTGCTGGATCTATGCGTCGGAGGGATGGTAGGGTAGTCTGATTTCGAGCATCTGTCTTTCAATAGCCTGCTATATATGCAGGTCCTGAGTTTGTCGATTTTGTCAGAATCTAGGCTTTGCCGGCATACAAAAGCATCAGCCTGATGCATAGTCTGAACTAGCACACTTTTGACAGTATTGCAACGCGGTGATTTGTGAAAGATACCACTCAGGTGATACTAATTCTTTTGTCTAGGTTCTGGTTACAAATGCTTAGCATCTGAACAAGTTGATCAATGTAACAGGGGCTGTCTACCTTTTTATTATCTTTTTGTTCAGCATCGTACTTCACACTGCACAGTGGCTCGCTAGAGAATTTGAACAGTGGGGTGAAGTCGTACAGCCGCTTTTTACTTAGAAACTAACACATAAAATTTGGTAAAATACCTAATTTCAACCAACCACATCCAGTCAAGTCACGCAACAACAAACTCCATCAAAACTAAGCGGCGGAATCAGCTACAAAAATGCGTTGCACTGAGAACAGGCTGCATTTTGACTTGGCTTTGTGTCTATTTAAAACTTTCAATACGATGTCATGCAGAGCTGTCGTTACT
>JACCHV010001454.1:0-10766 GCA_018907245.1 Eupristina koningsbergeri | reverse complement strand
AGATAATGGTGTTCTAAAATATTTTTTAAATATTTCAGCCTATTTCGTAAACTCAAAGAATGATTTAGCGCTTATAATTATTCGGATTTATTTTTATAAAAAATCGATAACTTAAAACTATTATAGATGGCATTTAAGCTAAGTGCCAAAGAAGATCAAAACACCTACAATCTAAATAACCGAGTTCATTCCAACTCTTTTGTTAGCCACTATTCATTTGTTTATCTGCTTCTACATCTACCCGTCAAATTGACCAATTAGGTTATATCGGCCTTCTTGTTACTTTTGTTACAGTTTATAAAAACGTCTGCAGCAAAAGTTATTTTGGATCCAAAACAACCATTTTGTTGTTTTTAATCGTTAATTTTAATAGTTTTAAAATGACCTACGAAGTTAGAAAATAGTTATTAAAAATTTTTGCTTTAAAAAACCTTTTTCAAACGTAATAAAATTAACCTTGTGTCAGATCCTGAATCGGAAATGTAGTCGTATTCTCTTCCTTCATCTTCACCATCCTCAGATTCATAGGCTGCCACCTCGTCTGCATTCTTTACTCGTTGCTTTTTGTCTTTGCGCTCACGATCATCGCTGCCTTTCTTCTTGCCTTTTGACTTTTTCTTTGATTTGACACCATCTTCATCATGCTGACTTTCGTCCACATCATGTTCTTCGTCTTCCGAGCTGGCCTCATCTTTAATTTTCTGAAACAAGCGTTTTTCGTTAAGATTGAAATGATGGATGGCAAAGAAACCAGATTTTGAAGGCTAGGTTACACCCAATAAAAGCAACTTAAACCACTCTTGTAGAGGTTGGATTTTAAAAGGGAGCGAATCACATTCAAAATTAGAAGGGGACAATAGCCTCAGAAAACTATGATAATCATCAACAATATACTTATGCAGGCACTTCCTATCAAAATCAAGTGTTCGATCATGGGCTACTCCTCCTCCCATCCGCCCGTAAAAACGCGCGTCAACCCACTGCACCATTCAGGCACAGCACGACAGCGCTTGAACAACTATTTGTTTGAATTAAAGCTTTCTCAATAGAAAAGTCCTACACTAGGTTAATATCCACTTATCATAATTTAAAAATGCAATTACTCCTCAAAATTAAAAAAAATTACTAAATAAAAAATATTTAACCTAAACTGCTTCTTTAAAAGCACAATCTCAATTAGTAATTTTATACCAATCAGAACTCGAATTTCACAGTTTTTATCTATAGGTTAAGCATCATAAATAGTTTATCAATTTTGACACTTTTTTCGAAAATTTAGGTTTAGTATAAATTTTAAAAAACTCTATATTTGTTCAACAAAACATTAATTTTTTGTCCGCATAGTCTCTTAACATACTCTGATACACCAAACCCTAATCATGCACGTCCAGCTTTCACGGGCTTTGCGTTGTACTTACAACAATGCTTACTTTCTAACCGCTGTTGTGCTCAAAAGAGTACTGATTCTACTATTTGCATTACTAAAAAAACTTACAAGTGCTACTGGCTTTGACATTCTTTCACCATCAGCGTTTTCTTGATCCTTCAACGTCTGTTGGATTTTAGCCTTTAACGCAAATTGATTGAGGACTTTGTTACGATGTTGGAACTGTTCTTCCACTTGATCAATGTCGAGGCCTTTATTTTGTGGATTCGGCATGAAACGATACCAGTCGTCAACTTTGTGCGCATGGAAGTTAGCTCCGGACTAAACACAGCTAGTTGTCGAGCGTTAAAGACACTTACTTTTAGAAAAACCCAATAATCAGAGTGGGCACCAGCACCACCCTCACAAACGGATCTGAAATAACGTTCTTTGCTGGACGAGTTAACAGGGTCTTTCATTATTAGCTGCCATGGTTGTTTGTCATGATGGTAGACACGAGTTTGGCGACCGTACTTTTTTCGACGAGCCTCTTCACGCGCCGCACGGCCATATTCAGAACCTTCACCGTAATCTTGAATAATTTCTGATGGGCCGACGGTCTAAAGTGTTAATAGTAATAATAAAGCAAATTTCTCTTACATGAGCCCGATTGTCCTCGCGCGCCATAGCTAGCTGCAACTGTGGCCAGTGACCTGGATCTACATTAAGCGGGCCGTTAAACTGCAGGATGGAGTACCGTTTCTTGTCACGATTTCTGAGCAGATAAATTAAAGAAACAAGATCACGGATTTACTCAGGAACAATAACCGTGTATTCAGTGACAGGCGGTTTGGCTGACACCTTTGTTTCTTCTTTCGTTACGACTGAGGCTGCTTCTCCTGTTTTCGTTTGCGATCCCATCCTGGCCTGTTGTCCGTTAAACATCGTCGCTGGCTTACCATTCGATGTCATTTTTTCAAAGAACTAATTTAAGTTTCATTTAAATTTGTAAAACGTTAATTCAGCGCGGTATTAGAAATAATCTGTTATATACTTCTGTTCTGACTATAAAAGCCTTTACATTTTAGAAACTAGTGACATTCAATTTTTAAGAAAAAATTGCTTAATATCTTTGAAAATATTCAGTCATTAAAGAACTTCAGAAAGCATGCTACTTTACGTAACCACAACGCAAGCCAACCCAGACACAACGTTTTGCCTTTAAGCTATGCTAACTCTTAGACACTATTAAAGCAAGTAAACTAAATTTTTTGTAACAAAACTCAATTCTGTCATGTATTAATTCAAACAAGTTAATGAATAATTTAAGCATATTGTGTTTAAAGCCGTATGAACAAAAATTCATTTTAAATAAAATAGCAGAATATTCGGTTGCGTGTTTAAAATACCCCATTTAAACGCGCCACTTTTTCGGAATTCTTAATCGTTGTACTCAGTTGTAACTGCAAAAGCACAAATCTTCACTGCCAAGATCTGACGAATTTTGTAAAAGTTTAACTACAGTGTGGCGTATTTGATGCCACTTAAACATAAATAAATGTGGTTTTAGTCTGCTTTTGTACTAAAAATGAAAAACCGACAGCAACGCGGCATTCAGCAAAGACTCTGTAGACGAACACACCAGCTGGTGTTGACACAAAGAGTCATAACCTGGTGACCAGAACCTCGCAAACAAAAACCGTGGCAGACGACACAGTTGTTGCTAGTGAAGTTCTAAGAGTGACAGCTAAAACGACACTTTGTCGAATCATCAGCGAGCTTGCAGAACCATTGGGTGTAAATGTCATGACAATTTCACGTCACTTTCAGACGACCGTTATAGTGAAAAAGATGGATAAATGGATGCCGCACGAATTAAATCCAGACTCAAAAAGTCGCCATTACAAAGCTTGTTCCGAACTGCTTTGCGCAACATGACGATTCTTTTCCCAAACACATTGTAAAGCATGATTAGATATACATTTTGAGAGAACCATCAACATTCAATCCATGGTTCAATCATGAACAAGCTTTTCAAAAGTGCCCAAAGCTAAATTCTCCTGAAAAAGTCCACTGACCCTTTATCGGTTGACAACAGTCTATCGTAGCATAGCTTTTCAAATCTAAGTCAACTGATGCACACATTCACCGCAAACATTCCAAATACCTCTAGCTGTGGCCATCATCAGTCCGGACAAAAGCCAACTTTGTTTTAAAACAATGTTCGATCATTTCCCACCACTAGCGCTGCCAAAACCAAGCTAGCTGGACTACGAAACTACCTCACCTACTAAATTCACTGCACGTCTCGCTTACTCAACAAAACTTTTAACCGTCTCAACAACTGCTTACACAAAAGACGCTTCAACAGTCAGGATGCGCCAAAAATGTTCCTAAACGGGTTCCCCGTCTCTAAAACTACAGATTTTTAGCCTACCGGAATAACTTCTTTCTTGTTGACAAAGATGCCAACACTCAAACGTTCTGTATGTCGATCAATAAAGTTTAAATAACGCATCAAATGCTAAAACAAAGGTTGCATGATAAATGAAAGAAAGTTACATAGCATTATTCGCATTAACTATTTGGTTTGATTAGAGGAAAAATCATTGATATACAGCGAATGCTGATTAAGCCAACCAATCAACGCAGAAATGCTCACTTAAAAGTGTTATAAAAACCAAATGAATGTCAACTGCCGCAGCTATGCTAAAGCCTACAATTAACAACGCAAGCGTAAAGAAGTACAGCTAGTTCATCCATCTGCATGAACACATCAGTATATCTTGTGACTACAACAGAAATAGGTGAAAACCTGGCTTGATGTGGACATAATTTGAGAAACATTAACAAACAAGTAAACTCCAATAAAAACTTAACGTCGCTAATTCCAAGCCGCATAGGTCGTACGATTTGCCCCGCCTACACTATCTCACCCCACGACTTACTGCTTAAACCACAGTAGGAAATCCGTTCTCAAGATGTTGGCAAGTCCACAATTTATGACTGTCTCGATATCCGAGGAATGAAGTAAAAAAAAAGCATATGGAAGAATCAGGCAACAAACTCGAATTTGAATTAAATTGCAACTTTTCCTGTACTGCCAGGACATGAAATGAAAAACAAAGCAATCAAAAACCTTCAGGCGATCATTGCGGCAATGCTTGCATTGTCCATCTTTTTCATCAACACTCCGAATTTCAGAACACCTAAGGACCAAGTGGTACGGACTTAATTAAGAAGTAAGAGTAACATCAAACGCAAACCAGCAAGTCAAAATACTTGCTCATTAGTTAAACAAGCTCATTAGAACCTTCGTTTTTAAAGATCAGTAGTAGAAACAAGTTTAAAATCTGTAACTTAATTCAAAGAACTTGCTCAAATAAAACCAGTCTTTGTAATGCTATGCGGCCGAGTCTTTACAGTCAAGTTAAAATTTAAAGTCTTTTGAAAATTGACGCTTCTAGTCGGGGCAAAATGCTGCAAATCAGTTTTATCAGAAAGTTGAGCTTCAAACTTAAAATATTCTGCTACAGAAGAATCCTGCTTTCTTCAGTTAGAAGCGTTTTGCAAAAAAAAAAACGAATTACAAATAACGTTTGGTCTTTGCAAGAGAACGCAAAGTTTGTAGAAAAACCCTACTTTTTGGCGTGCGACAACATCCAAAGTTGTACAAACGAAGACTGTGACAGCTAAAAACGCCACTCGATCAGGAACAATTTCAAGCAAAACAGAATGAAAAAAATTGACCTGAAATTGGGAGCACCGCGCCAAAGAAACGTAACAAACAGAAATCGCTAGAGGATGATATATGCATGGCTGGCAACCATTACTGTCCTCAACCAACTCTCAAGATTGTCAAAAAATTTATTTACTTGTAAGAACTTTGATGAAAAATTCACTAAGCTTTCAACCTTTTAGGTCACAAAGATGGCGAAAGTATCGCTAGTCCACAAAAAGATTACCGGTAGCAGCGTCGCCCAAAATCTAAAAACAACACGCTTTATTTAGAAGTTTAAAGTAAAAACGAAAACAAATATCAACAGATGGAGCAACGACACAACCTCGATATTATTCCTATTGAAAAAAGAAACCCTTCTTTTGGTTCAACTGATAGGTTAAGACCTTGTTCCTAATCACTGTGACGATCTCGTTGGCTCGTCTATTTTGGCCGTAATAATCGAAGAAGTTGCCTTCTGGATCTATCAAATACATCATCACAGTATGGTCAACAATGTAGTCGTCCTCTTCACTTGATGGCGGCCCCTGGCTATGATAAATACGAAACGTTTTAAGAACCTTTTCGACCTAGAAGACAATCTAAAAATCAAGAGCACTTTTTACCTGTTCTTTGCTGCCAGTATATCCGCGAATTTTTGGCGAGAACTCGGCACAATACTTTTTGACCCGCATCGGATTGTCACGCTCCGGATCAACAGTGATAAAGATTGGTACAATTGGTATTTGCTCTTTATCACGATCAAGCATGTCTACAATGTCAACCATTTTCTCAATTTCATCTGGACAAATGTCTGGACAGTTGGTAAAACCAAAATACATGAGAACCCAATTGCCGAGCAAATCTTTACTTCCCTCTAACTTTCCGTCGACGTTTACAAGCTCCCATTCACCGCCAATTCGTGCTTTGCCAGCCATCATCTTACGATGCTTGGCTTCCTCTTCAAGACGCTAAAAGCAGATAAAAGTTGTAAACGATGTTTTAGCTAAAACAGGTACAAAAATCTTAAAAGTATCCCTACCCTTTTCCTCATAAAAAGCAGCAGAGAAAGTGCGACACTTGCAAAGCCTAAAGTGATAAGTGTCGCTTTCCATCCAAAAATGTAACTGCGCTCGTGTTCCGCTTTCTAAATCAAAACCATAATCAAAAAACAGTTAAATGAATAGAACAAATTTAAATGCATGGTTATTGCTATAAAAATGTTTAAAAAACAAAAGTAACTTTCCTCTTGCAATCGTCGAAAGCTCATAAATTGCTTGTCAAGCTTCAGTTCACTTTCTTCTGGTTTCTTTGCCAATTCGTCCTCCAGTTTCTTCGCTAATTCACTCAAGTTCCTCTTTTAGTCTCTGGCTCTCAAAGTTCTCATTGCCGCTTCTGGTTTGTCCGACTTGAAGCTGCGAGTGAGATTTGCAAGATGTCGTGGCGACCCGCCACCCCGACGGATAAAGATGCAGCCGCAGCAATAGCTCTTACAAATTACCTTGTTGTTGACCGAACATTCTCCTACTTGACTAATTTGAGTTAAGAAGTGACAAAGCATATAAAATTTTTTCTGCAAAATTTCTTCAAAACCAACCCAGGCAAAGGATTCTTCGCTAAAGCGAGGTGCAAGTGTTCGCCCGGGTTCGAGATTACCAGAATTTGAATGAGTATTGCTAGCAAGGACGGGTTAATCGGGATAGACCCAGCTGATTTCTGCAAAAAGAGTCGAAACAACGCAGCCCGCATTCGCTTTGGGAGTTGCCCGCTCTGGAGTTCTAAAACTTCGGAGCGGCTATCTTCGTTTCTTGTGATCCAGAGTGGACTTCTAGTGTCAGCATCAATTGATGGCTGACTTTAACCATAACTTGTTGCGATTTAAGTCTGCTCATGCTAGAAGTACAATTATTTAGCTTCACAAGACCAGCCGAGCATTTGAATTAGATTCGCTCTGCCGTGTGAGTTTCGTGGCAGCTGTAGTCGAAAATTGAAGAAGATGCCGGTTTCCTTGAGTTGGTTTCAACTTTTATCTCTCAATCACGATAGATGCGTTGCTTTCATTTTTCTCAACCGTTGCTTGGACCCAGCACAAACTATTCGCCCCATCTTGGTGTTCCATTCATCTGCACCAAGTTTTTGTGTAGGTCAACAATTACAACGTCTGACCGGTGCTCTGCGAATAGAAACACTTGTGTATCATTATCATTATCAACAACTGCACACAAACAACAAAGATGTTGTTGTTTTTAATCGGACACAACCTTTCTTCCATAGATCAAAGAGTAAACATTGATCGCTTGGTTTTTAGGTTACGTGTCTATCTGTTTTCTCTATAACCAGTTGACCAACAACAACAATATTTACCTAAAAGTCGTCGTCCATATAAATGAAATCAGTCGAAGCGCGTGGTGTTTGCTTTTCCGTCTAGTGTTCAAGTCTAACTTGCGAGTGTCTTCTGCTAGAGTCGCTCAAAGAATCCCGGCCGCCAAAAACCTTGGACTTCTGCTACACTTGCATTATGTGCGTTCTTAGGCTAAAACTGATGTAAGTTCCTTGCGCAAGTCGGCGACTTCTGCGAGTTTTGCCTTGACTCAAGTCGAACAAAAGCGACAAGATCGGCTGATTTCAAGCTGCCACTTGAAAGAAAGGAGTCGCAGCAGCTTTGACTATGACGTCGGTGTCTCTTTTCAAGATCGAATCCGACTTGATTTTAGCCCGAGCATTGTCAAAGTTGCCTTTACGGCTAAAGTCAGACGCTTTCTCTTCTGAAGAACTACAATTTTACCCAAAGTGTTTCAGGCTCCTACAGTTGATCCTCTGTTTCTGTCTGTTCACATGTGTCTACGCTGCGGCTTCGTCCGCGTCAGACTCCTCGAGCAGTTCATCGAGCAGCGAGAGCAAGAGCAGCGAGAGCCAGAAGAAACGCAAGCAGTGGTGGCACGTCATCGGCTGAATTTGTTGTCTTCCAAGTTCTTTAGGTTTAACGTTGTTGAACGCCGGACTTTACCAGTGCCACAGTAATCAAACCAAAGCCCTTTACTTGCTGCAACTTCCCTACAGTCTTCACTTAGCATAACTTTCCTTGCTGTGAGCTCGTTAAAACGCGAACTGCGGCCATGTTATATGTTTTGGGCGGTAGCTAGATTACTATGGCATCGCTAGAGTCTGTGCATCTGATAACTTTTGAACTGCATATCCACTCCTGATTGCAACTATTTATTTCTTTCAGTTTTATCTGCTAAGGCTCCCAGATAAATAATTTATAAAGCCTATCGTAGCCGAGTCTCTAGACACCTAGTTTTTACAGTGCGACTGGAGATTAATCATACTAAACGGAACTGCAGCAACACCGGCAAGTTCTCTGCATAATGAATCAAATTAGTTGGGACGGGAGAGATGAGTAAAGAAGAGCTCGACCTTGTCTGGGTTAGTCATCCTGGCTCAGTGTTTTCCTCCCAAAAACGCAGTTTGGACAGTTTTCGGAAATAGTTCGACACCTACCATGCTCAACAAGTGGTTTATCGTGCGAGAATCCCTGACCGAGAGGAGCGCTACCAATGGCACGTTAGAAGTTGGACTAGAAAGGCAAGTTTTGGAACAAAGTTGGAGACCCACTAAGGTCGCTTCCTTGTCGAGCCAATTCGGTCAGCATCACCGACGTGTATCGTCCGTGCGCTTCAAGGTCGCTTGGTGTCGGTCTAGTTTGATGTCGACACCCAAGCTAAATCTCGCTAGTTTTGTTGCATTGTTTTCAGCTTGTCAAACCCAGAATAACCTCGTGCCTAGCCACTGCGAATTCGCATTTTCAGCTGGGTTTCTGAAGACGATGTTAGGAAAATCTTAATTTGAGGTTATGCTACCTGAAGGAGCAGCGCACAATTTTTCAATCTTCTTACTTTTGTATCAGAAACCTTGGCTTGCAAAGAGACAGTCAAAAGCTCTCAAAGTTGGCTGCTGCCACAAACAGACGCGACCCGCAAGTTGGCAGGAGGACGTGTTATCCGTGGACTAGCTGCATGCAGGCTAGTTGTAAAGAAACGGCACCGCTGGTTTGGTTACGCATCGCTGAGTCTGAAGCCGTACAACTCGGCTTTCCTCCTGCCAAGAGAGCGCTGCTACCGCTTGAACAAGCACGCTCTCAATGCCAGATTACCCCTCGCCCAAACAACTTGCTTTTCCCGGAGATGCTTCTTGTGAATGCCGTTCGTCCTCCAAAATATTTGGCCTTCCCGACAGAAGGTCGGCCCTACAAAACGCTGGTCCACTCTTGTGTCGGGCCTTGAAGTTGAACAAAAACATTAGCAAACAGGTGCTCTGCTTAGTACATTTAGAACAAAATAAACAACCAGATAAGTCCCAAGATAGGAATGCAATTACCAACTCGTTCGCTGCCCCGCTACAGCTTTTCGCGAAAGCTTTCGCGGCGTGAGTTCGCTTTTGCTCGCGCGTTTGTGAACCTACATTGTGGCATTGTCAACACAAAAAATCTTCACTCAGATTGGGTCAAAGTTCATGAAGTTGCCTTAAGCAGAAGCTGATTCTAGCAGGAGTCGCTGGAAAGCGGCAACTGCCTTGAACAGCTCGGCAGAAGAGACAAGAAACAGCAGACCATACTTATGCTCAAGTCTGATTACTGCGCACGATCTTATGCTAGAATTGTTTTTAGCCAGTCTGTATCCGCCCTCATTTCGAGTTCTGTTCAACAACTTTTAAGCATTTATAGCTAACACAGCCCGTCTCCAGAAGCCCTCTCTTTGGTTTCCCAACAACCGAAATTTAAGGCGTGCTTTATTGCCGAACGTCTTCAAGTTAAGTCAAGGCCAGTGTTGCGAAAAATACGCTGAATTTTTCGAACTCACAGTTCGATTCGCGAGTTGGCCCGCAATGAATCAGCGCTTCTGTTCTGAAGCAAACTTCGTACAGCATGCGAGCACCAAAAAGAATGCTGAGATTAATCATCGGTAAGCACTAAAACTCGCGCAGGAGTGTTTGTTGTAATGAAGCAAGACTCTTTGACATGTGAACTCGATGGTGCACAGTCCTGTAGAGTGGTTTAATCGTGTTAGAAAGGGGTACTGTTTTGAGTTTAACTGAATGTTGATCAGAACGTCAGCCCTCAGAAATTAAAGCTTCTTTTGAACTTGAGCCAGCGTGCAGCTGTTGGATGTAATGCAGTGTTTCCACCTAAACTCACACTTTCGATCGATTGGCATTGGCTAATTTGCTGACAGCAAAAGCACTCAGCAAATTAAATGCCTCAAGATCCGGCTACATACTAAGTGCGCAAATCTAGTTTGTAAAGATATATCAGAGCACTTCTTTTACCTATTCTACAAAAACTCTCAGCTTAATGGCACGTCTGACTGATTGGCTAGTAGTGCCATTCAGAAGAACCGCCCGGCAGGATTCAAAGCTAACTTCAACACAGTTGGCTCGTAAAGACATGCATTTTCTTGCTGACATATGAAATGCTGTTCGCCAGTGACAGCAACGGAATTCGACAGGCATCAGGTTGAATCTTCGCAGATCAATCTGCTTGGAAAAGCAACTTAGAACAGTAAGAACTCCGACTTAAAAGACAAATTATAGAGACTAAAATCTGTTGTCCTCAACTGTTACAGCAGGCAGTCAAATGGGTTGGATAGAAATTGTAATTCAACGCGCTAAAAGTGAACTTATTAC
>JACCHV010001453.1:0-14011 GCA_018907245.1 Eupristina koningsbergeri | reverse complement strand
TTTTTTTGATGAAATTGACCTTCAACTCAAACGATTTTTTTTTATTCTTTCTCTTGCAACAGCGTTATGTTTTCACAATAGATCTAAATGTCGTTTGCAACAGTTAAAAGCAAACAATAAGATAACGTTGATTGACCCAACCAATGCCAATCGACTAAAGTGCAACAACTATTGAATTATCATGGTGTAATCTGGATATCTGTTGTTCTTGGAAATATTTACGTTACCTATTCGAAGTAACATTATTTTTAGCGCGTAGTTGCGACGAAAAGATCAGTTTCTTAAATTATTGAAATTTGCTAGAGAAGAGTACCCTACCTAGAAAGCTTGTTTTGTCAAATCGATTTCACATTGTCTGTTTGGGTCCACATGATCACAAGAAAACTTAACAAAAACTGATTAGCAGCTACTATAATCTGCAAAACAGCAATGAATTCCTCGTTGATAAAGAACAGTTTTGTGAGAAATTGTGTTAAGAGATCAACTTTCTATAGCATTGATGCAGATGTCGATTGAGGCAACTTTTGCTGGTGTAAATTTTGACTGATGTAAGTTACAATGTCGCTTTATTCAAAAGGCTTTTCAAAAGTCTAGTTATCTTGAGTAAACTCAGAAACTACAATGAAATTGCTCTCAACCTTTGAAGAAACTAATAAATATTATTTGAAAAACTGACAATTTAGACGTTGATAATACAATCAAATTACAACCATATAAACCTTATACCTAAATTGTAAGTCAACTCCCGCATCAGCAAAATGCGTTAAATGTTTTTTTGTCATCGCAACCGATCGCAAACCTGATTTTTCATGAGCGTCGCCTTCACTCAAAATATCGCCTTGTTTCCAATAAAGAGGACAGGTTTCTGTGCAGGAACGTTGGTCATTTGTTCATTGTTCTCGATTAGCAGCCAGATGATTGCCGACTATTGTTAGAGTCATTATTTTGGAATTATTCTCAAAGGCTGCTGCTGTTGACTATTCAAAGCCAAAATTAATTTTTCTGCGTGAATGGTACAAATGTTCTTAAAATTTGCTCCAAATGCCGTGCAAGTTTTAGCAATTTAGAATTAACTCTCTTACCTCAAAATAATTGATTGATTTTAATCGTTACATTCTAACTTACAGCTTTTTCCTTGCACAATAAATTTTAATTATCGATAATTTAAATTCAGAGTTGAAACAAGCGTAAAGATAAAACGTACTAGTTTAAGTTCTATGAACTATTGATTTTTTTGTTTGTTTGAATAAAAATAGAATAGAACTTTAGAAATCTTGATTTTTCCAATTTAAAAGTTGAATTTCTTTCGTTTGCCAATCTGTAAAGATGAAAGTTGTAGGAAGCTCGCTTTACTTATTAGAGTTAGTTTTATTCGCGAGTTTGCGTCTGCTTGATTTCTGAGCGCGTCTTGTCATCTCGTTCTTGAATGTTCTGAGGGTCTAAGTGTTTTGAGTGTTGTTTTAAAAATTGAATATTTTAGCGCTTATTGTGCTGTTGCTTAGACATGTTGATTGCGCGTCTCATTTTTCTTACATAACAGGACAGTGACATCCTTCGTTTTGGTTTGTTGTCTAATTCACGTCTTAATATTATTGGCCATCATCTGAGTGTTGTACATTTGTCGTTTGGTAACGTCTGAACATCTTGATAAACAGCTTTTGTAGGCGCTCAAGTCTTGCAGCTATATAATATAAATATGACATGATGCAGTGTTGAAAGTAGCAGTGTCCAAGCTCTATTAATGAAGACCTTTTCTGTCAATAACTAACATTATCGAACAACATCCAGTCAGAACATTTCCTTTAATCGACTTTGTTGTGCCTCATTTCCTCTGCTGACATGCTGATCTACAAAGACTAACCGGCGCACTGGTTTTGTTTGCGTTGTTAGCTGCAATATGCTTGTCGTATCTATAGCATTACACCTTTATTTGATTTTGTAAGATTTACTTTTGAGCTAACACTTCAGCGCTTGTGAATTAAATTGTTTAACACTTGCTGCAGGTGGCCGATATTTTCTGCAAGCAGAACCAGATTATCTGCATATGGCAACGCTCTGCAGCTTTCCCCTGTTGACCATGTAGCTTCTGTTGTGACATTTAGCGTAATTCAGGACGTGCTGCAGTGCGAGTACGATTAGTAAAGATGAGAGTTGCCTTGCTGCAAATTAAAACCAATGCTTTTTGAAGCGAAGAGTTTGTGCAATGATAAAGGGTCACAAGCTCAGTGGTTTGACAGAATTTGCCTATTTTTTAGCACACTGCTTAGGGTAAATTGCTATGCTTCACCATTTTGTGTTGTATTCATTAGAGTAATTTTTGATTTTTTCGCGGGAACTCTTCTCGATGCAGCGTATAAATTCTATTCCTCGAACCACATTCTTATTACTTGACGAAATTGTTTTCGACAGCCTCTTTGGACGTCACATTGTGCATTGATTAGCATTCGTGAGTTTACGCTGCAAGCTGATTCACAATCAACATTAAAAATTGCTTAATTATTCTTATGACGGTTTCATTGACGTCAACATAGCTGGCTACTTGTCAAATGTTGCTGAACTAGATTGGGTCAATTGTTTTTTGAAGTCTACAAAATGAATAGAAGACAAAACTTGTTGACGAAGGTTTTGTTTAGCAAATCGAAGGTTGTGATTTAATCAGTTGTCAAGAAGTTGGCGTAAAATCTGGCTGTTTTATGAACACTCTGTCTACATTTGTAGTTGTTGTCAGCCGCTCATACATCGTACCATTATTTTATAAATAGTAGTAACCGATAAAATTAATCTTTCGTTGTCAGTGCTCAGTAAATTGCTTTTCTTGGGAAGCACAGACATCTTGTAAAGTGTTGATTAGGAGCTTATTCCTTACAAACATCGTATTGGATTGTTTTTCGAGATAGTCAACGACAACTGCAATTCGATATTTAACAATGCTTAAGAAAATTCTTTCAACGTCTGGTGGGGCGTTGCCTCAGAATCAAATGCCAGCCTGGTTGGATTTGTCTACAGTGATGAGATCGATTAGTTGGTCTTGATAGTCGGACTTAAATCTACAGCTGCTTCATGTGCATATTGGATTTGTAAAATTAGACAACAATTTTCGTGATGCCTCTTGTGCTATTTGTGATTATGTCGTTAGGCTTGCTAAATTTGCGTAAGTTGTCTTTTTTGTGGCTAAGTTCCTCACTTGAATTTATTGCTCCTGATTGCCAGCTGTAGAGCTTTCAAGTCATGACAACCCGGATCGTCGTTCAAGGACCAGCGAACCGCTTTACACACTAACACGAATTCGATTGCGGCGTGAAAGCTGTGTGTTAAACCAGATTTTATTTGATGCTTTAACTATGAAAATGGTTTCGTTTGATTGGGGATCCTAAGACATGACTTCGTGCTCGTCTTTACTACCTTTATTGTGTTCCTGATAATTTTTAGTGTAGTTGCTAGCTTCACAGTAATATAACATAAAATTTTTACCATTAAGCACTACTGAGTTTATGTTCGTATTCGATTGAATGCCCCCTAGTAGTCGCTTCGTCGCGGTTGGTTTTTGTCTTGGAGCGACGAGAAAATTGTATTGATATAGCCTGATGCTGCTCTGCACAATATGGTATTTCCATTTTCGGTGTTGCAGTGCTGCAGAATGCTTCAGTTTTAGATGGCACTGCACCGAGTTGCGATTGAAAATTAATCTTGTTTCTTATCTGACCATTGCGTAACTTTACGCCTGAGATTCGGTTTGCCTCTTTAGGTATTTGTTATGTTCCTCATCTAGTAGGGTGAAGTTGATTCTCTTCCGAGGCATCCAAGAGAGTTACGACGCGGCGCGTTAGTGAATGAACAATCCCTAATTATACGTAAAATTAGGAAGTATCCTTTATTAGACTTAGTAAGTAATAAATAAACAAGACTGCTCATCGAATGAGCGGCAACTAAAAATCCCTATAGAATGCTTATGGCGAAGTTAAGGCGCTTTCGTCAATGTATTCCATTCGAGACCGAGTGCGTTTTAAACGGCTCTAACAGTATTCCTTCATAACGTGCAATTGCAAAGCTTCAGAGAAGTAGCAAGCGTTTTTACTTGTTTCTTGCTCTATAATCGAATTTGTTGCGACAAACTTCTCTACATTATAAAAACTTAACGATATTACTACAATCGCCAATAATTAGATCATATTGGAAGTTCACAGGTATAAAATCAGTAAGCTCTTTCATAAACAATTCATAGACATTGTTGTAATTTAACGCAAAGTGTAGATTTTTATGATGCAAACAGCAGGCTCCTTATTGCACTTAGGGATGAGCTGATGATGTGATAAGATACAACGTTTATAAACCAACCATCCTCGTTGTACCCCTTAATTTTTGTTTCCATATTAGACTCGCAGTCGTTATTGGGCTTTTACTTACTTCGATTATACTCTTCTTCTTCCTAGAGTCCAGCCATTCCCCTTCTTGTGCTCATAGTCTTAAAAATCGACTGCACACAATAAAGTTAAACGTATGAACTGGACTCTTCACGTTCTGCGAACAAAAATTTCCGTTGTAATAAAGCCGACTATTAAGGATCTAGACTTTGCGTTACTTTAGTTTGGTATTAGCGCTATCGATATAGACGTGATTCTTTCGCTTACAATAGCGCAGCCAATTGGGTTTATAGCTTGTATTGAACCGTTTTTCTAATGACGGAAGGATCTTAGTTCACTATGCCAAGCCATCGGTTTAGTAAGCACATCTCACAAACCGATTGACTGACATCATTAGGAATTTAAGAAACCGCTTACTAACTGACTTATTCAACAATAATTGGCGAAACTCACGAGCAAAAGCTCTTCGTCTCGCGAAAATGTGAAAAGTTTGAAAAGTGATCATTCATCCAACTACTGCCATCCTCCCTCATTTTCACTGGCTGGTCTTCATGTCGAGAGTCCAAAGGATTTCGATCACGACAGACCATCGATTTTCTGCTCCATTGTAACAAGCTTTGTGATAGATTAATGTAGTCTTGAAAAATGAAAATATTACAATCCTTAGCTATGCTTGCAAAAATCAAAACTTGACACCCAATTTCAAATCAGTAAAATTTTATCATTTGTTCAAACATTGCCTGTGTATTGTTTTTCTGTTTATAATGAAAAGTTGACTTCTGCCAAAGTTTGAGTGTGTTTGGGAAGTGGACAGTCAAATTCATAAAGCAAACATGACATCCCACTTGACTAAGCGGTATTAGCACTTGGTTAGAGAAGTAAGACAGCATAGTGGACTTTAAACGCAGTTGCGAGTGGTTGAGTCAAGTAAACGTGTGCAACCAAATTATCACTATTCAATTACAGCAAGCTTTAAAGCAACTGATTTAAAGAAAAAGCACTTTCTCTCGTTGATCTGAAAGGTAGTGTATGTCAGTGATAGCAGTCAATTTCAACAGTCAGTAGATTGCATCTTTTCAAATCGGTTCTTCAAATGAAAGTATTAAATTCTAAAGTCTAACCAAATGTCTACCAAGATTAACAAAATTGAAGATACAGATCTTGTCTGAATCAGTGTTAAACCTTGTGTTTATTTTACGTCTAATTTTTGTATCTTGCAAGAGAAGAACGGCTGTGTTCTCTTTCATTTTACTTCTGTTTAATTCTGCTTAACTCCTGATCACTGACGTTTTCGCAAACGCAATGGGCATGCCTAGATTTAGCAGCTGCTTGACATAAAAGAACATCTAATGATAAGGGGTTTTTTCAACGTCCAATACTCACCCGATTCAAACGAGTCACACTTGGCCAGCTTGAAATAAAGCATATTTAGGGAGGACGAAAGCGCATAAATTTGACGATCGGTCTTGTTTGTTAGAATCTTACATCGTTGTTATCGATTGCTTAACAAAATAAAGTAAAGTATCCCAAAAAATTTCTAATTTTACACATACATAACATAAAAATTGATTTTGCAGTAGTATCAGCTTTTGGTATAACACATTCTCGTTATAACATGCTCACCCATATAGTTGATTTTCCAGGTTAATTCAGCTTTCTACTAACCAAACGTTATCACCATTCCTACTCTAAGATCCTCTTATATATAAAGCACATTTAGACTGATTTCTTGGAGGAATCAAGTTATGTCTAAAGGGAGCTATACGTCAATTTTCAAAGTTCTTCCGCTAAGCTTCAAGTTTCTTTTTTCATTCCTTAAAAATTCAAAGTTACCCTGAAAACATTGCAGTTTTTCATCTTCTGCTATTGGTGCATCTTTCTCCAATCACCTCTCCTTATTATTTTGGAGTCGACCGAAACTAAAACCTAAATTATAAATGTCTTTCGCACTCGATCGCTGTCATTTATTGCATGACTTAAGAAGATAAGCCGGTTTTTAGGTTGCGCACCATCGATAGCGACTCAGAAAATTACTCTAACTCTCAAATTGCCACAAGAAAGAAGTAGAAGGTTGTTACGTTGAGTATTTAAGCGATAACAATCGTTAAATTCAGGACTGATTGTTGTTCCAAAATCAACTTTGGCAAACAAGATTGTTCTTATAACAAAAATCCTTGAGATTGTCAAACTAAAAGCTTTATGAGTTATAATTGCAGCAAATCCTAGACTTTCTGCTCATCATGAAAGTTTTTAGAGTTGTCTCATGCTAAAAACCCATTTGCCTCTGAACAACACCTCGCATTTTTTGCTTTTTAACAAATGCGCACTTTGACACAAACTTTTTGATCTCGCAAACATTTAGCTTTTGAGGCGGTACTATCGTAGAGTAGCATTTCGACAGCGTCACTTGCAATCATCACCTTCATCAACGCTTTTGCATCTCGCTGAGCGGAAACGCTCGGTTTGCGCTAATGTGCGAACGCCTAAACACAAAAACTGATTTCCCAGTACTCAGCACATGCTGTGTGGGTTCAAATCTAATTTTGCTCAGGATCTTCTTATCTCTAATTTTTTGGCTAATATGCTAATAGATATTAATAGGGTTAGGGAGACGTAACTTTTAGTTGCATTGCCCGTGACTAGCTCGCAGTGCTCATAATTCGAAGAAGCACCTTGATTGGCTATTGTGACCTTTAATTTCCCTGAAATTTTCAAACGTTTTTGCCTGATTTCACGGGTGGTAAACAAACAAAAAAAGCCGGGGGGCCCCCCTTAACAAACAAGGGGTTTTGCGGACAGTCTAGAATTTTAAATTGCTTTGCTTTCACGACTGTTCGTTTAAATTAAAGAGTGTTGAACTTTCTTGTCTCGAGACAAAGCATTTTTAATAATTCGATTGGCAATATTTGGAATTACTTTGCTCACTCCGACAGAAAAACATGCGTTCATTTCAACTTCTAAACCTTTAAAATTTTTATTCTTAAAAAAATATTTTAGGTTAGACAGGATGCAGTCAGAAAAATTATCGCACTTATTTTTGTTTCTTACGTTTAGTTTTACGAATGCCATTGAGATGAGTAGACAAGGCTGTGGCGAGAGTAAAGGTTGTCTATTTCGACCAGCCGGATGCGATCCAATGGTAGACTGCACTCTGGGTGGGTGAAGAATTAAAATCTTTGTAACCTAGTTCAATACTTAGGCATGATTTTTCATGTCTCTAGTCCCAATCAATTGTCAATCCAACTGACTGCAACCAGCATGGTTCCACCGCCACCTCTTCAATACATCGCCATTGGCTTTAGTCATGATTCACTTATGGCAATCAGCAACATTCTCAGCATTTCAAACTACAAACTTTAGGGCGATGACTATGTAGCTGAATGCGTGCTGAGTCCACAGGTATCGTCGCTTAGTGAGCCTGAAGTGTTTGTTTCGTACAATGGTGAGGGTAAGTCGAACGACAGAACCTATTTGAACGCAGTAAGTTTTGGCTAAATCACCATATAGTTTTATCTACAGACTGAACACACCATCCTCTTTGACAAGCTCGAAGGCAATGTGATTGACACACGCATTAGTTGCCAATTTGTTATTCAAATTGTTCCGCAAATTTCATCTAAAAACGGTCGCATCTGGAACCTAAATCACAAATATTACATTTTTGGAGCCACGGGACCAGCTCAGCCCGATGGTAACTGTCAAATTTTAAACTATTCGCATTACTTGTTGCAGAACTGAACGCACATGACACGAGCCAAGGAAGTCACTACTACCCAATTGTTTCAGCGCGCGCCATCAATCCAGCACTAATAGGAGCTAAGCTTTATGAACTGCTCTCCGCCGTTTGTAGCAGCCCTGTTGACAGCTCAAACTACTTCAACTCTCCTGACCCGTCTACGGCCAAGTTTGGGTTACCCAACACGCGCAACGTCGTTCCAGCAGCGCTGCCGGTCAACTTATATCATTCATTGTGCTTATAATCAATGTATTTATTGTTTTTACAAGCTAAAAATAAATTTGGATCAAAAACATCTGTTTAATAAGCTAATTATCAAACTATCTTCTAATCGTTTTTCTTGTTTCTTTATAAATAAAAAAAAAACAAAATACATCAATTAGATTTTTGATTTTGACCTAAATACAACAATTCTTATCGTTTTTCCAAGCGTTTGCTCGCTTTTAATATTTTAGGAACAACGCTGTGCCTTAATCCTTCTTTTTTTTAAACGCGTTTAGAGCGCATTTTTGAAATGTGTATTAAGTAAGTTTTTATACTTGTTGTTTGGTCGGCGAATGCGGCAAGCAAATGCGGGTTTATGTCACAAAAACATGTCAAACAAGCAGCAACAGGATCACGCAGTCATTAGTAGTTAAATCGGCAACCACCAACTTTTTAGTGCACTTGTTTTTTATTGTCTTTACTATTTTATTTAATACGTCTCTATTCTGCTCCCCTGTTCAGCTCAATGATTTCAAAGTGTTTTCATTTCATTATTTTCTAACTCATTTCCGCAGAAACGCTTGAGATAGAGCATCGAGCATATTAAATGGAGCTATTCTCACCTTCAATTTCAAATTCTCTCTTTCTTCTGGTTTTGCTACTTCGAGGGTCGCTGGCTTAAGCCTCCTACCTTCCCATTTCTTTGGGCTACTTGTTCGACGGACTTACGACACAACTAAAGTTCCTTGAGTACCGCTGCATTAAACGTGAGCCCCACTGGTCGATCCTTTTTCCTTGAGATTGCTCCGCCATCTGTTTGTCTGCGCATATTTTTAAAAAGAATTGTCTCCGCTGGGTTTGAATTCCACTAAGAGGATTTTTCTTGGTACAATGCAGCTACCTTCAATTTAGCGTGCTCCATTGAGTAATCAAGCTTAGTTGGGTGTGGGTCTCACTAAGCGAGTGGCCCCAGAGTCTTGTTTAGAACTACCTTGTTCAGAAAGGAGATCGGTTGACTCCTTCTACAAGCAACCGAAGCTAGAGAATTGGCTGCGACTTAGGGCGAGCAAAGAAATCAGTTATTTAATCATCATGCAATGTAGACCTCTCAAAGACCGATCTATTTTATTTTATCTAGAATGATTGCCTGCCAATCCACGCCAGCCGTTCTCTTAATATCATCCTATCATTGTTATCATTGTTGCCTCTGACGGCCCAAATGTCGCTTTCTCGGAGGAGTCCAGTTCAACAGTTTCTGGAACCATCGTTCGACTTGATCCTCACCCACCACCTCGTAAGCGAATTTCAATTTGCTTGATCTAAATGATTAAACGCGTTTTGAGACCGGTCCTGCCTTCGAATTCATTCAATTAGAGCGGCAATCGCGTAGTTTGATTTCGAGCATACAACGCTCGATAGCTTACTGACACCACGCAAGTCACAACTCCGTCGTTTTAGTTAATGCCCACGTTTCGCATGCATACAGTAGTGCTGGCCGGATACACTGCTTGAAATAGTGACTTTTGAGTTTGATGAGTATACGACGATTTGTTAGCAGTTGTTTGGTTTTACCAAACACCGCCTATGTGGCACTACTCCTCCTACCAAGTTGTCGGTTATGATTTCTCGGCATTTGAATCAGTTGGCCTAGGTAACAGAAGCTCTTCACTTTATCTACTGTCCTTATGCCCACAGAAGAACTTATTTTCGTCGCTTCTTTATTCGAGTTAAGTGAAACTATCTGTATACAAACTTCAACGTGCAGTTTGTGATCACAACAAAGTCGATTAAAGGAAATGTTCTGACTGGATGTTGTTCGATAATGTTAGTTATTGACAGAAAAGGTCTTCATTAATAGAGCTTGGACACTGCTACTTTCAACACTGCATCATGTCATATTTATATTATATAGCTGCAAGACTTGAGCGCCTACAAAAGCTGTTTATCAAGATGTTCAGACGTTACCAAACGACAAATGTACAACACTCAGATGATGGCCAATAATATTAAGACGTGAATTAGACAACAAACCAAAACGAAGGATGTCACTGTCCTGTTATGTAAGAAAAATGAGACGCGCAATCAACATGTCTAAGCAACAGCACAATAAGCGCTAAAATATTCAATTTTTAAAACAACACTCAAAACACTTAGACCCTCAGAACATTCAAGAACGAGATGACAAGACGCGCTCAGAAATCGAGCAGACGCAAACTCGCGAATAAAACTAACTCTAATAAGTAAAGCGAGCTTCCTACAACTTTCATCTGTATAAATAGAATAAATTTCATTTCGACTGGTCACACGTCTTTCTACAGTTAAATTCAATAAACTTTATTTCTTTTCCACCTATACTCATACACAAGTGATGATTGTTTTTATGTCATATAATAAACATGTGCATGCTTTTTTCTACTTAAAACTAACGGCCATAATGTTTGTTATGCGCTTGGTTAAGTGATGGCAACGCTTACTTAGAAGAGGAAAAGTCGCACAGTAGGATTCAAATCCACGTTTATGCAGTTAAGCCAGATAGGTGTAAATAACCAAACCAACATTGTTCAATAACGTCAAGTTTAACTGTGCAGCTGCTTCATGAAAAGCAGTATGTCTTCTTGTCGACCTATACAAACGGTATCTGTTAGTGGCACCAGCCCACTGTGGTGATTGTCTCTTAATAAGTCAAATCCATGATGCAACAAATAATGAAACAAAATGGACTTTAAATACTATATTCTTATTATTGGAAAACTCAACGGCAGTTGCGCATAGCGCCGAGAAATAAAACAATCCATTTGACTGTTTACAGTACAGCATAAATGCGAAGGTCAAAAGTAAACCACAAAAAAAAAACAAAACGCATCAAAAATGAAAATCGACAGCTCTGCTTAGTGGTTTTTCCACTCAAAAGTGGCTTTGTTTTTGCAGTCTTAACACAAAGTAAATCTTTAAACGAAAACTGTTTGTTTTTTCAGTTATTACAATACTTTTTTCAGATCATCAATCTACTAGTTCCCTGAAAAACGTTTTCCATAATATAAATGTTTAAAAATTTTACTAGAATTTCCCGTATTTAACAGGAATCGCTCCCTCCAGCTATTTAACAAAAACAAACAATCGTCTTGTAGCAAGGTTTTGTTCAGTAAAAAAGGGAACAATTCTGATTCAAAATTGACTATAAATACATTCGAAAAGATAGAAGTTATCATCTTGACACCACAGAAAACGTTAGCTTCGTTCAAACATGGTGGCAATATTTGCTGTTAGTATTCTTTTGATAGTTGTAGTTGGCGGCCAAGATGTGAAAGTGCAAGAGGCTCTCGACGAGAGCAGGTCTAAACTTAAATATATTGCTGACGACATGGGCATGATTTTTTTTAGCAATTTTTTTGTCATGCATCTTGTTTAGTGGTAAGAGAAGATGATCCAAGATTTCAAGCACCTAATAATAATACTCACATGAAACTCTTCATAATGGGCAATTATTTCCGTTGGCCATACAACACCGTGCCCTTCGTAATCTCGGATTATTTTAACTACGCTCAGTAAGTTTTGTCAAGGATTTTATCTACTGCACTTAACATTTTTGCAGAAAAAGAATAATCTGGGAGGGTTTGTCCGAGCTCCAGAGAGTCTCTTGCTTTAAATTTGTTCAAAAACAACCCCAGCACCGCGACTTTATTTTCTTTTCGACAGCAAATGGCTGTGAATCATACGTTGGCCGCAGGGGTAAAATCGATGGATTTTACCTGTAACTATTTTGTTTTAGGTGGTCGGCAAGATATCCTATTAGGTGGTAGCAATTGTTTTTGTAAAACAGTAGTTCAGCATGAAATGATGCATGCTCTTGGTAAGCTTGTAAATATACGTAAGTTTGTTTCAACTTAACCTTAGGTATTGGTCATGAACATCAACGACCTGACCGTGACTATTATATTAATATCAAATGGAACAACGTTGACCCGGCTAAAAAATGTAAATTTACAGTTTTAATTACTAAATCTTTTAATTAAGCTAACTTCGACCTTTTGCCTAGAACTCTATATACTTCCTTGAATTTCCCATACGATTACCGCTCGATTATGCACTATGACAGCAACGCTATGGGCATGAATAATGGATACGTTCACTTAAAAACTATGTTTACGAAAGTAAGTAATCTGATCAAATCCCAGTTTACGTTTGATTTAGAATGATCAAATTATTCCATACAACTTCGTATTGACTCAAATGGACGTTCAAAAATTGCGTGTTCTAGGCAGTTGTTAAAAATTAAAAACTTTTATGCGAATTTAAACTTATTGTGCTTGATCACTAGCAAAAACATCAAAAAGCAAGTTAGATAGTTAAAACCCGATGCTAGCTATTTTTTAAAAACAATTTATTTCTCAAGTGACGTTCCTTTAAGGTATGAAAGGCTTCTTTGTAATGCTTAACAAGTACGTTAAATAAATTGATTGCATTAAATTTGGTTTTAACATTCACAATTCCACTAGGCATAAATTTCTGAACCTTGTCAATTTTTTACTCTGGAGTGAAAATTTAGCAAAGTTTAATTTATGAAACAACTTCAGCAGTTGTTTTTTGCTCGGATTTGGTTTACGATAAAGCAGAGAAAAGTAACTTTTTACGGAATCAAAAGACGTGCTTAGTAAGTAGCAGAAGCGTTCGCTTAAAAAAAGCAAACCGCGCAGTCAGGTTCGGGCCCGGCTACGTGCGGTCGTCTCGAGTGAATGTGTGCGACCGACCAAGTAAGCTGTATTGTTTGTTTCAGCTAGTTCAAGAAGACAGCACGTCCCTGTCGACCTACGGGTAGCGTCTGTCAATAACAGTAGCCAATCCTGGCAGCCTTCGGATTGTTCCTCCTCGAGGCTTAAGTCCCGGATGCAAGAGTAAACTTTTAAAAATTACAAAACAATTCTTGTCTTGAAAAGATTTTTACAAAAACAATTTTTACATCGTCACGGCTCGCCGACCACTACCTCGACTCAGGTGCGCAGCTAAGGGAACTGGAGGAAAATGCACTGCTCCCTCTTCTCCCCAACAAATCTTTGCCTGAAAAATAGAGAAACCGCTCAGCTGGGTTCACACTTGACGAGGCGAAATTGCTCTAAGCGAGGAGAGCCAGCAAAGGACGGTGACATCTGGATAGGGTACTGCCGTACAGTAGGGCTTAGACCCAGCCATGTGAAGGCACTTTGTCGAGACCATCTGACCCGAAGGGTAACAGAGCGCACTTCTGATGAACAACAGCTTATTAGGGTTTCCTCTCAGCTACGCGCTGTAGTTTAATCACAAATAAGTCGCACGGTAAGCCCGCTACTTGTACAGAAAAGAGGAAAGCAGCCTGCAGGGATCAAAAGTTTTTCGAACCAGGAACTGGAGAAAGGGGTCTGAGTTAACAACGAGTTCTTTATGTCATTGTCCGTTCAATCAATATAGGTCAATAAATTAAATTTTTACACAAATCGTTTCTTTGCAGTGTTTCTAATTCCTGCAAAAACAACCCACAGTAGTTTTTCAGTTTTTTTTACAAAATCATTTTTTAATTTTGCAAGGAACTGCATTAAAAATTGAAGTTTTTAATAGCTGCTGCTTCCCCTGTGATCGCTGATTGTATAGCAGCAATTGTTTAACCGACTACACAACAAATACAATATTATTTGAGTAATATAATACCTTAATGACTACTTGTTGGAAACATTAAAAT
>JACCHV010001450.1:0-10922 GCA_018907245.1 Eupristina koningsbergeri | reverse complement strand
AATTCATCCGATCTCTGATTTAATTTTACATCCCTGTGCTGACAAAAAAGTTTTAAAAACTGATTTTTCAAAGTCTATCTCAATTTTCAACTCGATTTCAAAAATTTCAAAACTAAAGTTTGAACTATAAAAACGTGCTTTTTAAGCTTACACTTTTTATAGAAAATGAGCATTTGATTGTTACCTTTAAAAGCAATGCTCACAGCCGTTGTGTTTAGCACCAATATGGCAACAACCGTCAAAATTGAACGAAAAAGTGTTGAAGCTTTTGCAGTGATGCTGACTAAACAAGCAAGTAAGCAAATGTAATTTTTTTATTGAGCTTACCAAACATTTTTCTTTTATCTTATTTACAAACACACGCGTTTTTAAAAGCAGACACTTGGGCAATAAAAGCAAGACAGCGGTGATTCACCGTTTGATTCGATCAAGAATCAAATTTCTCTATAATAAAAGAATAAAAATATTTAAAAATGTTGTGTCCGAGTCTGATGCCGAATATAGGTAGTTGGATTTATTTAACAGTAGCGGAGAATAACCAACCGCTCAGTAGACAAGCAATTCCAAAAACTGACCGACCGACACGCACTCCTTAATCCCTAACCTATATGCAAATTTGCATCCCCCACAAGCGCAGCCGCTATGCAAATTTAGTTGCACTGTTCCACAACAAAAAACAACACGATGAGAACCAGTGTGCGAACTGCGTAATTAGCGCAAGTTGTTTCTAGCTTTAGAGTCTCAACTTGCTTGATTTTTTAATTAGGTTTTGAGGCAAAATACTTTTAGACTTTAAATTATAGAAACCAAACTCAAACAGCAGGTAAACCGAACAAAGAATAAAACTTCGTTTGACTTTGAGCAGCTCGTACCCTGGTTCTGTGTATAAGCGCGTTAGAAATCCAAATGCATCAGAGTCTCGTCGTGAGAACTTTTGATGTAAATGCAATCTGATTAGCTTGGCCGATCGGCTCTTGAAACAAACAAAATAATCCTAATATGAGTATGCCGACATGGAAGGCCAAGTACGAAATTGCCGTTCATATTTTACACTAAATTTAAGAACCTGTCTGGTTACAACTAAATCTAAAATCTAAAACAAATTCTTCGGTTTAGATTTTTACGTTTTTATTTTCAACATTTTAATTTAAGTACTTAATGAGTAAATCCTAAAATAAGAATGCTGAAAGAGAGGCGGAAAATTGATTTACTGAAGAATTCTGTCAATTTTAGCGATTGATAAAATTTTATTTGCGCTCATCCTTGCCAAGCTTATTTTTTTAAAAATTAATGCTTTCACGTCTTAATGCAGTAATACAATACAATTCATGCCTATATGTATTAAACATAAACGGTAATATTGAATAACAAACTCAAGATAATCAGCAACCCTCTAGGCTCCGAGTCCTCTTTCGCTGTGCAGATTCTTTGTTTAAAGAAGCAGAGGCTTGCGACTGTGACGGTGTCACCTCTTGTGCTCCGCTTCTGCAACTTTACTGACGAAATTTCGTTTATGCTTTTGGCATAACCTAGCGTGTTGAAAGCGAGCTTTTCTCAAATTCATGCAATCGTGTGCAAGCTGATAGTCTCATTTTAAGCACTTGTCGTCCAATAGCTCGTCGATACTGCCTAAGCCTTAACTCCGTCGATTTAACCAAAACCTAGGTTTTGCGGGTGTAGAATAGCGTCGATCGGATGCATAGTTAAAAGAAGAAGTAAGTTTTTACCAATATTTAGACACAGCGATTTGTCAGAAGTTGTTTGGTTTTCCAAAATTATCCATGCAGCACTGATGCCTTTACCTAGCTCCTGGTTATGATTTCTCGGTGATCGAACAAACTGGCCAAAGAAATAGAAGCTGTCTGTTTTTTTTTAATATCTTTTCATCCAGCACTGTTCCCCACTTCAGTCGAATTCTCCATCCATCTTGTCTCGCTTATTTCTACCTCTAGTCTCACCTTCTCGCACTTCTCGGCTTATCACTTCAGCGCATCATGTAGATTGCTTTGGCTATCAGAAAGGAGCACAATGTCGTCGACGTAGACAGGTGTCTTTAGCATATCATCCTAGATCTGCGGCCGCTTCACTTGGCTCTTTTAATAGATTTATGGAGGGTGAGGATTACAAAAAAAAAAAAAAACGCGTGGTAAACGCAGCAAGTTTGAATTAAAACTAAAAGAAAATCGTTAATGCAAAAAAAAAAAATGAGCGAGCCGATCTAGGAATGATATGTCAAGGAGTTTAGCACAAATAGGCTCAAACTTACAAACGCTTTTGCTGCAAAAATCTTGCTGCAAAGTAAAAATTCCTGTTATAAAACACCATAACAACTAGTATCAGGCGAAGCTTTTATAGCGCAGCCTAGGGCTTAATTTCTCATGAATAAACAACAATTTAAAAGTTAAAGTGTTTTCAGCTAATTCAGAAATTTTTAAAAGCTTAATTTTGCTATAGCAGCTCAAACATTAAATAATACATGTTTTACAAGTAAACTAATTTTTTCAAAAATTTGCAAAAATTACACGTTTTTGATCTAACTATTTTAAAAACTTTACACATTGCTCTTAATTTGTAAACTTATCCAGCATTTAGTTCAGCTAATAAGTTAAACTTTGGTAATTACATTGACATCGGTATAAATACAAAATTTTGAAGAAAAAAGGCAGCTACGCTTTCGACCGTTCTGCATATTTTTTTCATTTAATCTGCTCAACTTTTGATCGGCAAAGTCGTCTCAGATGTAAAGGTCATGTCTGAATAAGTGGTTATCCCATAAAAGTTAAAACTCTTCACTTCAAGGTAAAGAATTGTTGTCAAACGCTTGCTCAATTTAACATTTAAAAAAATAAGACAAATGATTCGCGGTGGCAGATCAAGAAAACGGTGTCATAACAACTTTACAACAGTGAAATGCGTAAATTGGCAGACGAGGAAGCTGAAATTAAACAAGTAGTCTATCCTTTACCTCTTCTATATCGTTATTGATGATTGATATAGAAAGATTTTGAAGATTGTGTGATACCGCAAGAATCGATTATTGCTTATATAACAAATGTTCAAAAATCAACCAAAATTAAACATTAAATAGTTCCCAAAAATATCCGATCGAGCATCAAACTTAATACCTCGAAAATTTAATTCTTGACAGGACAATGGCAAATTCAAGGTTACAGACGGTTTATGAAGCGGTGTTTTTTGTAAGTATAAAAAATACAGATTAATGCGCGCAACTTTATTTAAAACTCTGGAAGTTTGCGCTGGTTCTATACAAATGAATCAATAATTAAAAAAGACACATTTTGCGACTCAACTGATAGTGCTAACGAAGTTTCTAGCAACCTTTTTAAACCTGAAGCGTATGATTTATTTTGAGCGAAGTCAACAGGCGGTCTGCAGTTTAATTTGGTTTTGATGTGTTCAGAATTAAATTGAAAATTAATTTTGATAATAGAAGCTGCTCAAGATCTACTTACTTTTATTTTACTCCTGCGTCAGGGACTTCAACCCGAGGAGAGACAACCCTAAGGCCCCCGAGGCTGGCTACTGTCACTGGCGGGCGCCACCCCGTGGATCGACAGAGGACATGCTGTCTTCTTGAATTAGCTGAAACAGCACAGTTCGGTTGATCGCGCACATTCACTCGAGACAACTGCAAGCAGCTGGACTTGAACCCCAGTGCGCAATCTGCACTCTTTCAAGCGAACGCTTCTGCCACTTAACTAAGCACGCTCCTGCCCAAGATCAGCGGTTATCTTTTTGTTTTTAAGATTCTTCCAAATTTTCATGCCGGTTGAAATTGAAAACTTGCAAATCTCATTGACATTCAATCATGCTTTTAAAACCGCTGGTCATTAGACTTACGGCCCTGTTTGCTCAATAATAATTATTTTTTAACTTGTAGCATTCATCATTGGTTGACAATTTCTTGCTATTCATTCTAATTGTCGTTTGAATTAGAGAACAGCAAAGATTTCACTCGCCAAAGCTTAAGTTGTAGTTGAGTTTAGAAGTGCCGGTCATAAAGAAAGTTGTTTGTATTCTAAAAATACTGGAGTTCTGGAGTAGACTAACACCAGTCTCAGCTGGAAGCCTGCAAATGGTTTTTGCAAAACTTTTTTGATGCCAGTTTTCGCCAATATTTTTTCTATTCTCGTCCTTGTATACCACAAGGTCTCTTAATACATTGTTTGATTATCCGTGCGTCTTGATTATCCAGGAATTTGAAGGGCACAACCAAAGTTATCACTGCTCATTGTTAAAAAAACAAACGCAAACAAAAAAATACAGTTAATTAAAAAATCTTTAAATTCGTTTTGACAGTCAAGATGGTGCTTAGTGCTTGATTTAGTTAAACTATAATCTATAACAAATGCATGAAATTAAAAGAAGATATAGATTTCCACCAATTAAAAGTAACTGTTTGAAGAGGTAGTAGGCATGTCGAGATTTTGAAACTCAAATGCGAGTGCTGCTAGTTGTTGAAGTTTTACACTAATTTTCTGACTCATATTTAATCGAATGTCTTCTTTTAGCTGGTCGACATACTAGTCATACCTTCAAAAAAGCCTTTTTATAAACAATCCATCTGTTTTTTTATAGCTATAAAAGCATAAACAAATCAAGTTTTCCGTTCACCGCAGACATCTGAAACTCTTGTCGATGCACTGGATACTTTTTAGTTTTGAGTTTTTTGAACAAGATGTCTAAAATTCAGTTGTGCACAACAACAATTTGGATTATTAAAAACTGATTTTGGCAAAAGATCAGAAGGCTATGACTAGTTTCGAACAAACTTATGCGAAACAAATGTGAAACAGTCTCAAAGAATTTTAAATAGACAGCATATTTTTAAATTTCGGTTAACGTGGCGTTTGCAGGTAAAAAATAAAAATTATTGCCTAAAATCTAGTTTAAAATTAGATAGGCTCACAAAAATTGTTGTCAAGAGGCTTCTAAAAAGCATGGCAATTCAAAGATTTCTTTTAAACAGACCGAATCAAAAAGCTTTGTTTTACGGCTACAGTCGCATGTACAGAAACTAGAAATAAACAGCACGCGACGACGCTCAAAATGCGATATTCAAGCAAAAGTAAAATAACAAAGTGAGATCATAGAAGAAAGGTACATTTGAAATACGCACCACAAATGCAAAAGATGCAAGGTAAATATTGTGTTTGTTTGTTTTTGAGTAAGCAAGCAAGTGTAAAAAAGTTTGAGTACCGACTTCGAACAATTTTTCAGTCTATACAATCGAAATTAAAGTACATGAAGACAAGCCTCAATGTTTAGCTGATGCTTTTTCGATCTCTTGAACTATTCAAAAAGAAGGTTGAAATCTCAATATTAAATTTCGGCACAAGGTTTTTTTGATCAGTTCAGCTACACCTAAACACAAAAGTCTGCGTTTAGCTTAGAAACTTGGCCGGCATTCGGGTATGTAAAAGAGGGTATTTTTTCTTTAGCTAACCAAAACCGATACAAATTTCATGTTTTTGACCGAGCAAAATGTGTATTCCCCCACGCAGTCTGCTTAAGAAACAGTTTGGCAATTAAATAATATTAATTTTCGCTTTCTACTCAAATGATTTTAAAAATTAAAAGCTTATCAAGCAGTTAATCACGTTCCAATCTTCAAACCTTTATATTTTTTCTTTTTTTAATTTTTGTATCAGGAACTTAGCTTAAACAAAGACTACCCAAAGGCTGTCAAAGTTGGCTACTGTGACTGACAGCCGCCACCTTATAAGTCAAACGAGGACGTGCTGTTCCTTGGGCCAGTTGCGTGTAATCTGGCTGCAATGAAGCAGCGTAGCTTATTCGACTGAGTATATTCACTCGAATCAGCTGCGCACAGCTGTGTTCAAACCTTACTACGCGACTTGCTCTTTTTTTAAGTAGATGTCACTATCAATTAACAAGTACGTCCCCAAACTCTTATATGTTAAATAAAATTGTTCACAGGGTAACCCACAAATTTTCACATTACAACTGCAGTTGCAGGCAGTTCGCCGAGCCTTATTGTAAGACAAGAAAATTATTAGAATACGAACTTCAGTGAGTTACTGTTTGCCTCTGACACTCTTGGCCCTTTTTGCACGCGTTATCCTTCTCTTTACCGAACAAGCGCACACAAAGTTGAAAAAGTTTTTAATACACATTTTGTGCAAACTGTGTGAGTGTTTCATCGCACTGTTTTCAGACTTAAAACTGGCTGAGAAAAAAAAATTATGCAGATAAGACAAAATGCAACAGAATTACAATCAGAAATCGATAAAGCGACAAAAAATGACTATGAAATTTCCATCTCTAAACAGTCGGCAGATCTGAAAAGCGTAAAGGTCCTATGACGAAGAGAAACAAATCTTGTTTATTGCAGCCATAGTTGATTGAATTAGAGAATAAGCAGAGAAAGTTTAAACTTTCAAAGAGCCAGTACAATAAAGATTATTTTATAAAGTCACTAATCCGGAAATTTTCTAAGCCATTCACGTACGCGCTACACGATACTTGCCAGAGCGCACTGACCTATCTCCGCGCAAACTTCTTCCTCGCCAAAGAATTAAAGCCTCCTACCTCTCTTTTTTATGCGCGCATGGCATACCCTTCAAACTGCTGCGAACTACTTAGTTATAGACATCCTCCGATGCTGCCGGCTAACAAATAATGTGCTTTAATTGAAAAAAAAAAAGATTAAGAAGAAGCTATATTGACTCAATTCAAAATCTAAAAAATAAGCTTTTGAATTTCCTCAATTAAATGCTATTACAAAACTGACGGTCTAAATAGCAAGATAAAGCCCAAGGTCGACGTAGATTTAGTTTCGACGTTGAATCGATCTTGCGACAACATCAACTTTAAACTTTTTCAATCAAATTTAAAACATTCAAAGCAATCAAACAAGCAATGCTTTGGAAACAAAAAGCACGCAATGATTATGCTTTTAAACAACAAGAAGGAGGAACGACTTGCGGCCGATGGTGACTGAAAGCATTGCATTGTAATGAGAACATGCTTTGACATTACTTTCATCAGATTAGCGCCTTAAAATAGCAACTTTTAAGCCACCTCCAAAAAGCAAGACAAACAAGTAACAATAAAATTCATTTAAAAAGACACTTATTTTTGATATCTTTTTGTCTTAAAGAGGGAAGCTAATTTGGATCAAAATAAAAACTCAAGAAATGCAGCTTTTAAACTTTTACAAGCAACCTTTGAACCATCTATCTCACCAATGGCTAGAATTTTCGTAATTTATTGCTAAGTTTAAAAGAAAATAAGTTAGAAATGGTCTTGATTGCAGTTTTCACGAGCTTATTTCGTAGCCACTCATTTAACTTCAAGCACATCTTATTTGACGGTTGTTGTTGTGCTATACTCCTTTGCATTAACTATTTTAATCAATCCGGTTTTAGCATTTCGGCAATCGCAATAATCTCCTCTCAGCGTGAGCGAAAACTTTGTTTATTTACTATTCCTTCCAGGAATTTAATGCCAGAAAAGTTGGTTTTTTTAAAGCATAGTTTATTTGAAGTCTTTGATACTTTGTTAATCAATTAAACTACTTTTTTGTTTGTAAACTAAGAGTAGATTTCCAACCGCTATAATTAACCAAAAATAACGCCAAGAATTCAGTAAATCCGCAGGAGTTAATTTAACAAGTCAAGATTTTAGCATTACTTTTAATCTTTGCTGTTGGCAAACCTATTTGTTTTTGATCAGAACGTCTCTATTAGCGACAAATTTTCAAAATTGAAAAATTTGCCAATTATAGCTTTTGTTAGGCGCTACGCGATCATAGGTTGATGATGACTCAGATTCAAGCGTTTTTGCACCCCGACATTGCTCACATAAAGTTGTATGAAACCAACAGCTGAAAACGTTAGCTATGGGGTTAAAGCTGCAAAACAATGTCTTGAACACAAGCACCGTTCAACATCGGGTTGAAACGGTATCGTCAAGCTACTTAGGTGAACTTTAAATTAAAAAGCATTCAGTTGCAATTGTCCGGATGGTAACTTGGCACTATTGTCCGATCGCGCAAGCCTATAAGCCAGATATCTAAAGCTGCTGTTCCTTTGGTATTAAGCTGGGTTACTATTGTGACAACGAGCTTGATGGTAAAGTAAGACCCATTAGAAGTTTGAGAATAATATGTTTCTAAGATAAATTTTCTGCTTTACCAAGTATGTCTGATCATATATGTTGGATCTTGTAGTCAAACAGCAGCACAATAATAGGTAGCAATGTTTATTAGTGGGCGGGCTTGGTTAAGTAACAGCGGCGTTCATTCAAAAAAAAAAACTAACCCACGTAGTGGGGTTTAGACCTAGCTGTGTGCAGTTATGTCGAGTAAATGTGCGCGATCAAGTTAGCTGTATTGTTTTGTTTCACCTAGCTCAAATACAGCTTTCCCATAAAATTAGCACATACTTCTGTCGACTTATGGGATTAGCACCCGCCAGTGACAGTGCCAACCTTAGCAGCCTTTGGATTGTTCCTCCTCAGACTTAAGTCCCCGATACACGAATAAAATTTAAATAAATCAATATTTATTAGCGAGGAAATAATTGTCATCCGCAGAAAAAATGACTGAAGTAACTCTCAGCGCTGCTATGGCTTTTCATGCAAGCTTTTGCGGCGTGAGCTTATTTTTCTGCTCGCGAACCCAACAACATGCTTCGACTATTCTGAAAAAAAACTTTAAAAACAACCAGGTATGAGGTGGTTTAATTAGTCTTGCGGCTCTATACTCAAATCAGGCAGGCGGTCGAGTTGTAGGTCGAAACCGGTTCGGATTTCCATAAGAGTTTCCTCTGGCTTCGTTATGTTTAGGCACAGTTCATTAAAGGATAAAAAACCTAGGTATACCTTTTTCTTGAGGACGGTCCTTACAGATAATCTTATCACTTTTCCAAGGACTGACCAGCCAATCCAGCTGCTGAGAACACTTCCTGGTAGTCAGTGAAATCACATAAAACCAACTTTTTGCGCATGATTGGCCACAAGAAGCCAATCCTCTCGCGTGCACTGAACCTTGCTGTTAAGAGGAAGTCAATCAAAGCACGCGAAAACAAAGCACACCGTAGCAGCCTTGCACTAGCTGCCACAATAGTGCCATGACATAGTTTAGCTCTTTAAAGGAGCTTTCACTTCGCGTTGTTTTACTTTTCCCCTCTACAAGTTCCAGCGCAAAGTATATAAGTTAGGGCATGCTTTTTTTATTTGGCGTTGTTGCGGTGTGCAACACTGTTTGTAATGGCCATTAGCATACATCCTCCAAAAACTGTTTTTAGCGTCTTGTTTGACCTACTCACAACCTTGCTTGTTTGTTTTTCTTGGACTTCCTTTCCTTCAGTTAACTGCTTGTGGCACAAGCTGTTGCGTGTTTGCGACTCGTTTGATTAACAACCTGGACAATATTCACCAAGTAATTGTAGAGAAAGCATAGTCAAAAACATTTAAACAGTCTCGGCCACCAGCTCAATCAAAATGTGTTTGTTTTTGCCCAAACTAGATAGTAGTACAACTAAAAAAGCAGCTCTTCAACAAAACCTTAATTCTCAAGCATTAAGTCAGGCCCAAGCTTGTCAGCAATGTGACGGAAAGTTTTATTTGCTACCAACAGCTTTGGTCAAATGCGCTTGCAAAATCTCAGCTTTGACAAAATCGATAAGGACATGACCAACACGATGTCAAAGAGCTATGAACGACGAATGCTTAAAGTTCGGCTTTGCAATCGACGTACCAACAAATAGATCCGTGAGGAAACCAGCCTTGATGACGTCGTCACAAGCTATCGAAGAAGAAAAATGGAATATACGGTGGTGAAGCAGTGAACACAACTGTCAATGAAACCGACAGCTGCCGAGCTGGAGACTGCTATCAAAGCGATTATTCAACAGACCAAAAAGACAGTGGCAAGACGACTTGACAGAAATGACAAACGTGGATCAACAATTAAAAACATGAAATTGGAGGAAACAATCTAATTTATTAAAGACGTGTGCGACGCTTTAAAGAAACGATATAGAAATATGCTTTGTAAGCTTTGAACATAACTCTAACCGGATACATAATGATATGTAGTTGTAGATTAAGATCAAAGCTTTTGTTTCTCCGTCAGGAAATCGCCGGCTCCAGATGCAAACCCACTTAACCTTCGGATCTCTGCACAAGCACGCGAAGAAAAAGAAACTCACGTCGCGAAAGCTTGAATGAAAAGCTGTAGCGACGCTGAGTTCGTTTTAATTCATTTTTTTTGTGATTGCTGCTTGGTGCGACGATCATTTGGTTAATAAGGTATATATATCTATTGTTCGGCTACAAGACCTAACATGGGGTAATGGTTACTTTTAATATGTGCATTTAGGTGATATCTTTGGACGGTTAAGTACAACTTGCTTGCTTCTACATACTGTACTAGTTTTCTAAAGAATTTTTATTTTTAGATGTTTTAAAATTACATCCAATTAGATTTCGACTGTCACGTAGTTTGACATGTTAATAAAGCCTTTAAAACTTTATAGAAGTTTTAGAAAGCGCAACGGCACTCTAGAACATCCAATGTGTTTAGAGGTTTATCTTGATGCACATGATTGCTAATAAGCATTTTCTTATTTTCGAGTGAGCTTCTAGGTAAATTGTCGGCAAGATCAGAAGCCAATTTCTCGTTTTTGGTGAATGCTGTGAGTCCAAGTGCATGAGTGTGTTAATTACTATATCAAAATTCTCTCAACTTTTGGAGTCAATTTAGTGTAGGCAAGCTGCAGTTTTTTGGTTCAAAATCAGATAAGCATAGATTTTGAAACTTCCACTAGCCAAAACATGCCTCTAAACTGAGAATTTCGACGAAAACACGATTTCGTTCTACCCTAGGCAAATACTTCTATTTTTTTTATTAAATAGTCGTTTGAAGTTAGTTG
>JACCHV010001447.1:0-15409 GCA_018907245.1 Eupristina koningsbergeri | reverse complement strand
TTTTATCTAAAATGGAAAAAATAGAGACCTTTTCTGTCAACTGCTAAAATTCAAGTTTGAGTTGAACCACAGTGTAAAAGAGGTCATAAATCATATACACAGAGCTTAAAAAGTTGAAGCTGTATCTAGATCAACTGTCAATTAATGGTTTTCAACGTTTAAAAGGAATTGAATGGATACCAAGGACAAAAAGTAGCCAGATGCCCTTGAGAAGTCGACCCAAATGCCGTTGTCACGACTGTTCGAAAGCACTCTTCGATGACTACGCACGCATTGGCTGACAATTTCAGCTGTCATTATTTGGCAATCCATGAAATATTACGTGCCGCCGGTGAGGTCCTTTAGTTTAGATCCATTTAATGGAACTCTTGTAAGGCAAACAGTGGCTTAAAAATCGTTGGATGTCTAGACAAATCTCAGAGGCTTAAGATCGAGAGAGAGAGAGAGAGTGACGATTGGAGCAGACTGCTTGGTAGACATCGCCGAGCGTCTTTTTCGAAGCATATTGTAATTCAAAGCATTGGTTGCGTGTAAAACGGTTTAGAATGCGCGGAGAAGCGCACGGATCTCTGACGGGATCCTTTGCTTTATAGGACTAAAATCGGTATTGCTGGGATGTCTTTAAACTTAAAGAACAGTGGTAAAAACTGCGGTTGAACCTAGTGGAGACTACTTGATTCTAATTATTTAATATGTTTGGGTTAGGTCTGATTCAATAAAAGGTAATTTATATACCCCAGTCTTAAAAACTTTATTGAACAATCTGATAGTACGCAAAACAGCTCTTGTACGCTTTTTTTTAACACGCAGATGTAGAAAATTCTTTTCTTATTTCTGCATCAAGGTTTTAACTGTAAGAAGAACTCGGAGGTTAAAAATGGCTACTGTTATCAGCAAGCTCCACTTTGTAGATGGACAGGAGAATTCTCAGTTCTTATTCACTAGGTGCAATCGATCTAGCCATAAAGGAACTTCATCGTTTACTTAGCCGCACTCATCTATCCAGGCAAACCGCACAAAGCTGAGTTCAAAACTCAATATGCAATGTGTTTATTTTAAGCAAACGACGTTGCCACTTAGCTAAGCACATCTCTTGCACTAACGTTGTAAAAACAAAATTTAAAATTTGAAATTAGACTGAAGGTCAAAAACATGACTACGATTAGGCTCATTTGATGTTAAATTTCAATTTAATTTATTTCCTAGATTGATCGAGCAACAGTAACAAACAGACATATCTCAATCAGCTAACTACGATTCAATGTAGGATTTTGAAGAGTTCTTTTTAGTGACTATTCGCCGCCACTATTCATCTGCCAACTTGCTTCTTCTCGTTTTTTTACACAGCATCCGCCATCTTCTCTCCGCGCGACATTAAATATGCGTCACCCCCCCCCCCCCCGATTTTGCAAGTTGGGCATGAAGTTGACAATGATGTTAATTCAAAAAGTATCCTATCTTGTAGAGTATGTCTTAAAACGGTATTCTTCTCAAATAAGTAGAAAATTCGGAGTTCCTGGAAAATCTTTTCCCTGTAAGCCAATCTTGAGTACATCGCATCGATGCACAAACGCTTACATGTTTTGATGTAAAAATTTACTTTTTAAGTAATAACAAATGACAAAAACAATAAATTAGTAATCAGTAGCTGCGCCTTTACGATCTACAACCTGAGATATTCGTTCTGGCATAGAATTTATAAGATTGGCAAGCATTCCAACGGGTAAACTTCGCCAAATTTCTAAGGCTACCTCTTTTAGTTGGCCAATGGTTTCGTGCTGCCTTTCTGAAGAGTAAATAGTTCGCACCATGTACACTTAAATATTTTCCATCAGGTTTAGATCCAGCGAACAAGCAGGGCAATCTTAAACATCAATTTTATTGGAGTCAAACCATTGACGAGTTGTACAACTTCTGTGGATCAGCGCGTTATCTTGTTGATACATGTATCCTGGATTAGCGCAAAACGGGCGCAAATGATTGCCCAGAATCTGGATATATTCTTTACTATCTATTTTTGAAGTAGCAAAGACTAGGCCGACCATGCCACGCGAGGTAAACACAACCCAAACTTTTGAAAAAAGTGACAAAAATAACCTATCATTACCGATCCACCGCCGCAGTTTTGACGTGGAAAAGACACTAGCTTCTTAGACAAGTCCCGCCAATAGACCCAGAAGCCATTCGGACCGTCTAACTTAAACTTCTTCTTGTTACTAAAAATGATCTAGATATCCGAAAAGTTGAGCTTCAGAAAACGGCCGTGACTCGGCATACTCCCGCTCCAATCAATGTTTCGGCAAGTAAATTCTAATCTTTGGCTCTCGTGCTTCAATGTCAACTGCGGAACTCTGAGTATCTTCCTACGAACAATGTTGCTCTGACAGTGAATCGCTCTTAAAATCGTGCATGAAGAAATCTTCTCTCGGCTGACCTGTGGGCTGATTTCGTCATATTGGACGCTTTTTGAAGATTTATCCTGAAGAGCGAGAAGGCAAAACGCAAGCTGGCACTGCAAATTGTGCAAAAGAGCTTCTTCAGCCATCGGCAGAGACTGGTTTGACTTTGTGCAGCGCACGCACAACAGCCAGTCTTGCAAACCAAGATTGGTTTCGGGCGAAGAGTAAGCTGCGCGAAAGCGACAGCTGACTCAAGGCTAGACGAATAGGAGAGCCGGGATTCCTGCTCATGCAAAAGATTACGGTTCAGCCGAACTGTTTCCGACCCGCCTAAAAGGGGTGGACTCCCTGCTACTACCGCCGCATTTTTTTCCGCCTCAAGAGACGGCTTCGGTTTCTCATTGGCGGCCCTGAGACCTCCCGACTATACGGACAGCACGAGCGTCGTGCGCCCCGGCCGGAGCCGGTTTACGGGAAGCTACTACTTTGGGCCCACTCCACCACTCTCCCGCCCAGTCAAGCAAGCGTATAGACTTCGTAGGTCGTCATCGTATCATTGGGCGACCTACCCTCAACTCAAGCCCACGTGTCCTCAAAAACCGCTGACTCTTACCCTGAGCTACCTGGGGGACGTTGGTTAGTCGTGAACCCCAAACACGACGTCAAAGAGACTTAACTTTTGGTGACTTAGCAAGCTTTTTCTAAGCTCTTATGCTTTTTCGCTTTAAGCGCTTAAACTGGGTTCAAAAAAGGCACAGACAGTTAGGCTGCTGCAATCTCTCAGTACACTCTACACGTCCACAAACTTATAGCTGTGGCCTAATTTATCCAGATAAAGGTCATACTTTTGATTTGATCGATTTGATATCTTCCTAAACCACTTTCTCGCTTAACGTTTTACACATGCTGCCACAGTAGCAAGCCTGCTCTCTGCTGCGATGACTGGCTTGTCCAGGTAGCACAACGCTTGACACTTGAGGCACATTTTGGTCACACTAACTTGCTTGCTCACACATACAGCATTGTGCCTGAATATACAACCACCCCTAATCTGCAAGTTGGGCATGAAGTCGGCAATAACGTCAATTCAAAAACTATCCTATCTTCTAGAGAAAGACTTTATGCCCAACTTGCCAAATCAGGGGGTAGACGCATATTTATGTCGCGCACTGTAGAACGACTCAGAGGTTGCTTCCCTGGAGGAGTTCAGTTCGGCAGTTTTTGGGTCCATCTCATGTCGTGATTACTATCCGCCACCTTGCTAGCATATGTCCCAGTGACGTTTTTGGTATTACAAGGTGACTTCTTCTAAGCTAGTTTGTGTCCGAATCTGTGTACAGAAACGTTGTTCCCGCAGTCTGATCTCGAGTTTTTGCCATTCCATCGCTCACTGACAACACATAACCGCAGTTTCATTAATTTAGTTAGAGGCCAAGTTTCGCAAACGTATAATAGTGCTGACCGGATGCATAGATTGAAATAGCATGCTTTGATTGGAATGGGGGATATGGGGATTAGTGACTAGTTGTTTGGCTTTACCGAACACCATCCCCAAGCTTCGATCTTTTACCCAATCCCTAATTGTGCTTTCTTGGTATCTGCACGAGTTGACCCAAGTAGCAAAAACTTTGCACTATCTTTCCACCCGGCATTATCTTGCTCGCTGCGAGTTGATTTGTCATCCATCATGTTTTCTCGGCATTATCTTCAGTCCAATTTTTCTACCATTGATCAACTAGTGAATTCAGCATCTCTTGAAATTCACTTCCACTGTTTGAGAACAGCATAATATCGTCGGCGTATGCGAGTAGCTTTAATTTTTTTTGGTTAATATTGAAACCCCAGCTATCTCAGTCGACTCTGTTAATAGCCGTTTGGAGCGTGATAATGAATAGAAAGGAAGAGAGCGCGTCGTTTGCCGTACTCCCCTTTGGGTGTTGTAAGCTTACTTGCTTGCTCGCGATATTTACTGAAGCCGTTCGGCAGCATAAGGCTGCTGAATCATCCCGATAGTGTCAGCGTCAAGGCCGACTGTCCTTAGGGCCTTCCGAATTGTCTCTAACTCAACGGTATCAAAAGTTTTCTGGAAGGCGTTGTTAACTTGCTATTGCTGAATTTTAGCGATGTCGCAAGATCAAAATCGTATCGACGTAAATCTTAGTGTTTATGCTACGACTAGATCAAAAATTCCATAAAATTCATGTTGACTAGTGCATTCCTAACTTGCATCATTAATTAGCTGCTCAACAATGATGCAAAGGGTGTGCAATTCCGAGCGTGGCGTTCTGTTTTAGGTACGTAAAAAGATTGTGTGAAAATAGTGATATACCATTAGTGCGTTGAGTGTTGAAAGGTTTTCGCGCAATAGAGTAAAAGTTGACAGTGTACGTCTTAAGAAGATAGTTGGACTTTATAGAAAGGGATTTAATTTTTAATAAAAGAGCCATGATACATGGAGTGAAGCGGTTTTCTCAAATTCAGAAGTGCAGCACTACTTAGCTGATGAAGGACGATCTAAATATTCTAAAAGCTAGGTTAGTGTTGAATTGAGGGAAATGTCGGTTAATATTGGGTTATGACTAGTTTTTAAAAATAGATTTTCTAATCTGACATTAGAACCGCAGCGCGATTTCTGATGAATTTTTTGAGAACAGTCGATTTCAATCAACCTTAGCGGAATCAGCTTTTCTAAGATCAGTTATAGAAAATGACCAGCATCTGCATCTAATTCGTTTTAATTAGCCTTGTTTTCGTGTGTTTCTTGCAGCTTGTGCAGTCTGTACTCGTCGCGCTCTTCGTTTGTCATTCTTAGCTAACCTCTAGCTTTAGTCAAAATTGTAATGTCTAACACAAGTATCAAGATGTCCGTGCTTGGAAGAAACGACACCGTAACAATGGTAGAAGCTAAACGCGGATACGTAAGTTGTTTTGTATCAATATGAAAGTAGTTCTGTTTAAATCTTTAGCTTTTTCCTGTGCCATCGGAGCTCGTTTGTACAGTATGCAACCAACTCATGCGCGAGGCAGTTTTGCTGAAATGTTGCGGAGCATCATTTTGCGGTGAATGCATCCAAACAATACTTACGCAAGAGCCAAATGTTACGTGTCCCAACGGCGATTGCAACGACACATTGGCGAAAAACATGATTGTGAACAACCGTTCTGTCCAAAAACTAATCGGCACCTTCAAACAAAAGGTCGATGCAAACGAAGAATCGATGATGAAGAAGTTGGGAACGGATTCGAAGCAGAAGTCAGAGACGAGCACGGAACGAAAACCTCTCGCAGAAATAGTTCCGAAGTTTACAGAGCAAGCAGCTCCCAAGTATCAAACATCGTCAACCTACTACTACCCGATTCAGACGACTTATCAATACCCAACGCAGACGAATGTCTACTTGCCAGCAGCGCCTGCTCTACAATATCCGATTCACGCAACCTTCCAACCTCCAACCCAAATTTATCAATATCGACCGAAAACAAACGCGTTTTTCCCAACGCAAATGACTCGGCAATATCCAGCACAGCCGGCTTTCCAATACCCGGCACAATCAGCTTACCAGTATCCACCGCAAGTAGTTCGGCAACATTCAACAAAAGCGGCCTCGAAATCTCCGACGATAGAGACTCCGCGATTTGTAGAACAGACAACGTTCAAGCCTTCATCACAGATGGCTTTCAAATTCCAAGAGACAACTCTACAATCGTCAGCGAACGCGGCACCGAAATCTGCAGTGCAATCAGAATCAATAACAGGCTTGGCGTTGAAGAAGAAATCAAAAGAAGAATCGACAGCAGAAAAATCAATCGTGAAGATAAATGATATGGCGATTCGAGTGTTTGATACATTCAATCCCATGGTTGACACGGATCTCACTGCTCTGTAAGTTCTCAACAACTGTTGACTTCAATATTGAGATTCCAGGAAAAACAGATTTGGCGCTGTGCAACAACCTATACCACCAGATGTTCAAGTTGCGGCTAGCTCAAAGTTAGAGTCTCCAACCAGGCCAATAGTCTCGAAAGTAAGTTATATACTTTGTATTCATCTCAAGTCGCTTTAGTCTTATAAACACAAAAAGAGATCATCGTCAATTTCGCACCGGTCTAGCCCAAAAGTAAACAAACGTTGTTGTTTTGGAATAAAACGTTATTTAAGAAATCAAAACGAAAGAAGCGTTCTCCATCGCCAACGCTAAGATCATCCAGTCCAAAGGTAAATTTACTTTTTTGCAATTTATAAAATTCTGTTCAGCCATACAAACACAAGAAACGATCGTCAGAGTCAGACCGATACCCAAAAGTATGGAAACGGCGTTAATAATGCTCTTTAAGTGTAAAGTCTACTGAATTTGGCCGAAAACACGACTGATTCGTCGTATGTCCGACAAACTGAAGTCGAAGCACTAGGTGGAAATATGAGTTTTAGCGTACTACTTGTGTGTGAACGTTTGAACAGAAATTAGTTTCTTAGTGAAGTAGTGGATAACGGGGTTGCTTAGAATGTTGGAGACTTGTGTGAAGTTAGTTGTTTCTAGACAGGTTATTGTCTTTCAGGGCGGGTAAATACTTTTTAAGTGGGCAATTGCTTTACCAAGTCTTCAATTTTTAAGAAATTTTCGAAGATTTTGATAGAACATTGTCGAGGGCGAACAGAGTGGGGTTAGAAGTCAAAGGGACAAAGCAAAGATCGTGTTAGAGCTGACGTGCGAGCGTATGGATTAAAAATTGAGTGGGAACGAAGAACTAAAACGGTTTTGGGTGTAGGCTAGCTTTCAGACACTTTCAATCCCGTTATTTAAAATCTTCAGCATAAGCTTAGAAAATTTTTTGAATATAAAAAAATTGTTGGCCGGTAGTTTGGAAAGCCGTGCTAGCAAATAATTCAGGCTATGTAAAGTAGTTTTAAGTGACCGGAATTCTCGAAAACTTTTAGCATAAGTTTCTCGGAATCACAGAACTGACTACAATTTTTTACTATTTAGATAAGAGTAATCGGATGCTAGTGATGGGTGTAGCCAGATGAATGTGCAGTCTTTTCAAAATGGAAAGTTGTAAGTAATAACTTTGAAGCGATTCAAGTTTTGCAAAGTAATACTTGAAGCGGGGGCGTGCTTAGCTAAGTGGCAAAAGCGTTCGCTTGAAAAAGAGCAGATTGCGCAGTGGGGTTCAAGTCCAGCTGCGTGCACTTGTCTCGAGTGAATGTGCGCGATCAACCGAGCTGTGCTGTTTCAGCTGGTTTAAGAAGACAGCACGTCCTCTGTCGACCTACGGGGTGGCGCCCGCCAGTGACAGTAGCCAACTCTGACGGCCTTCGGGTTGTCCCTTTTCAGGCGGGAGTTTAGAAAGGAAAAGGTGGAGAATGGACGTTGATGAGGTGAGGATGAAACTGCTATTCTGGCTGAGATTTGTGCTAGAAATTAAGAGTTTGAAACGTTGCGGCTTGTTAGAAAGTGTCTGAAATTTTAGCTGAAATATCCAAGCTCTCTTTTTATATTCGACCTCGTGAATTCGTGCAGCATCTAGTTCGGTGTTTGCTGACAATAATCGATTGATTTTGGTGGATAATAGCTTTGATAATGCAGTTTGAACTTGTTCTTGTTGACTAGATTCCACCGGCTAAGTACGACCAAACTCATAATTCAACTTAATAACCTATTCGATTCAGTCTTGTTTTCGGTCAAGTTCAAAAATAAAGCATGTTGGAGATTGGGATTGGAGTTAAAGATATCGACACTGCTTCAAATCTTGACCGGCGTTTGAAAATGGTCTAGGCAAAAGAATTAAACACACGTTCACTAGTCGAAACACATTTAAACCTACTTGATTTTTGTCGCAGAGTTGGATTTGTGTGGTTTTTAGGAATTAAAAAATCAAACTCCAACATGCTTTATTTCCAGGCTAAAATGGTACTTCATATTAAAACGTAATCATTACCGTTTCCCGTGATGTTATAATATTTTATAATCTTTTAAATGTCTGTCATAAAACAAGAGATGAAGGTCCTGCTACTGATATACATTGTTTGCATGCTTGCCGAGTGCTACAACATTAATGCTCATGAATAAAATGTTTTCTTCAAGCATGTCTGTCCTTGTTACCCAATGCCATCGGTTCGTCTAGAGCATCGATGTTGTCGTTATAAAACCGCAGTTCAGTTTAATAGTTTTTCATTACCTTTCTGATGACAGATTGATAACATGCTCATAGAATTCATTAATTATACTGGCAATTGTAATTTGCATAAACCGTAAGAAATTGCAAAGTGTCTCGCGCAGAAAACCTTGCACTCTTGACTTTTTTGATTAAGTACAATAACGGTGCAATAATTGTTTTTAAGCGCAGGTTTGTTAAAGAGTGTTTGGCTGAATGACTGGCTGTGCGGCTTAAAATTACCATGCAGTGTGCCTTAAATTAACCATACCAACGGGTTCGAGCGGATGTGCAACAAGAAAAATGGTGCTTAATCGCAGCTAACTTCCATGCAGCTAGTTTACAGAAACAACGCGTTTCTTTACTGAACTGGTGCAGTATTGCCTGACAGTAGCAACAGTCGACTTTGATGCTTTAAATTTGTCGTACCTTTCACTAAAGCAGCGTTTTCAAACATTATTTACAAAGTAGGATATTTCTCAGATCAGCGTTATTACCAACTTCATACTCAGCTAACAAAATAGAGGCTGTATTTATCCTAGTGCATCGCAGTGTATTAGTCTTTCATCTGTACAGGCTAATTCTTTTATTTGAATCATAGATGGTGATGTAGGTTGCAAGTAAGCCAGATGTCTTCCATTCAAGGCTTTGTTTTCCTGGTCAAATCTTGCAATTTGTGTGAAATTGTTTTGACACTGCTCTCTTGGTCTGCGAAGTGGTCGCTTTGATGTCGGCGTCCAGTTCAATAGTCGGTTGTTCCGTTGTTGATCGCGAATCACACTGACTACTTTGCTGGCGTGTCTCCGCTTTCTTCTTTCATAGCTCGTTACGATGTCCTTCAGGTCGCTTCTGTTTCGTATCCCATCGTTCTCACGCCAGCCACAAAGCCGAACTTCTAGCACTTGCCGTTCGATTGTCATCTGACTGCGTGTCAGGTGTGTTTCCACCGTTTTTATCAAAGCTCATGTTTCGTAAGCATACAGTAACGCCGATAGTACGCACGCATTGTAGTATCGTCCTTTGATCAGCATTAAAACAACGAGCTTGTTTGTTAGCAGAGCTTTTGTCTTTCCGAACGCACAGTCCACGCTGCGCTGATCCTCTGCTGATTTCGTAGTTACGGTCTGGAGGCATCAGCATCGCTTGGCTCAGATAGCAGAAGTTGTGTGACTGCTCGACGTTTTCGCCATCAAGCATCACGTTACCAACTACCGTTCTGTTTGCCATCCATTTTGTTTCATTCGCATTAACCTCTATTCTAATCTTTAACATTTTTTGGCGAGCGAACTGAGCATTTCTTGCCGGTCTTCAAGCTTAGCGCACAAGACAATATCGTCTGCGTATGCGAGAAAGTGGAGTGGCTTGTCCTGAATCGGGTGCTCACCGTTGCCCCAGTTTCTTCTTTCCAGCTCTCTTTGGAGTGCTAGTATAAACAGTAGAGAAGACAAAAAATCCCCTTACCGTAAATCTCGTTGGATCGTTATATTTGATTTCCGACCCGCCAAGCTTACTAATGAATGCTGTTCCGGCTGCGTGGAGTTGTTGTACAATAGCAATTGTGTCTACATCCACACCATACGTCCGCAAGACTTCCTAGATAGCTGCAAACTCAATCGTGTCAAAGCTTTCTTGAAATTTATGAATACTAGGAAGAGTGGTAGGTCCTATTCTTGATACTTGCCGATAATCAGATTGGCGGAGAGAATGTGGTCCGTAGTTGAGTAGCTCCGTCGAAAACCTGCTTGTTCAACGATGAGTTTGTTTTGCACAGTGACTTCGATTCGTTTCGCTATAATGCGCGTGAGGATCTTGTACACTGCATTTAGTAACGATATGGGCGGTAGTTGGAGATCTGCAGTGGGTCGCCTCTTTTGTGTAGTAGGATAGTGTTTGCGTGTGCGAAGAAAGACGATACGTCGTTGTTTCTAGACATGGCGTTGAATTGGTCCACGAGCTGCTCAGCGACTAACAGTGCGCAGCACTTGATGACTTTGGATAGAATGCCGTCGGTGCTTGGTGTTTTGTTGCCTTTGATTCTTGCGCATGTCTCTCGGCAACTATTTTTTAATGATCGGCTTATCTAATTTAAGGTTTGATGGGTAGTTGGCAAACTTCTGGTCGATTTGTATAGGTCGTTGAAATATTCGCTGACGGTTTGCACCAATTCTGCTTTCGTCTGACATATCGTTTCATCGTCCTTTTGCAGTTGCACCAGTTCTTTCTCGTGGTATGCGAGCTCTACTCTTCCACACTTGAATCGATTGAATTCAACCGCCCGCTCTGACTTTTAAGTAGTGTTGTCGGATATCGTCTTCAAATGACCATCGCACGGCTTTGCAGCCAGCCTTGTATTTAATTCGATCAGAAATAGCGCTGTCTAGTCCAAGTTTTAATTCTTGTCAAACTTTCATCAGCTCTTTCGTACACTCAGTGATACATCAGATTCCATGGCTCTCTTCGTTGCGTCAATTGTCTCTTGTAGACTCGCATTCGGATTCGGTAGTATGTTCTGAAGCATCATACATGCTTGTAGTTTAATGTCGTTGAAAATTGCACAAATTTCACGCAGTTTAGTTCTTCGGTATCGCATCAAAGATGGAAACTCTACGGGCGCTTGTACTGATCAACGATCGCTACTGGCATTGCTTCGCTGCGCGATGCTCACGTCCTTTATGCTCTTTGTGTTCTCAGCTAGGATGTAATATTTACGTTTATCAAGAACTTGATTAGAATCTTAATTTTTTAACAAAATTAACCTGCAAATTATTTACTAAAACTTCAATACACTTATTACAACGATTATCCTAAATTTTTTACTTAGACAAGATTGAAATAAGACTGATATTAGCCACGACTAGAGTTGAAATTAGAGAAAAAAAGAGCATTGTGGGAAGGGAATATTCGTCAAAATCTTCAAACATTTCTGCAAACAAAGACAAGAACAGAGTAAAAGATTTACCATTAAAGGTTATGTATTCAGTCCTCAGATTCTCGCTGATAATCAATGTAAAGTTAATCCAAAAAACAAAATAAAATCGCTGTCTCAAACAGACAATTTTCACATACTAATTCCGGGCAAATTTTATTGGTTTTTTTCCGCACTTAGTATGATAACAATGATTATGGAATTCGCGGATTATTTTTTAGTTAACAATATTAGTTATATTATTAGGCTGTTTACTAAGTTTTGAAACTTTTATTAAAATTGCAAAATTTTTTTTCTTAAGTGGAAAATTTTTTATACAGTTATCTTCGTTATTATGTAAATCATCATTTTGCAAAAAAATTTCTCTTTTTTATTTAAAATGGAAAAAATAGAGACCTTTTCCGTCAACTGCTAAAATTCAAGTTTGAGCTGAACCACAGTGTAAAAGAGGTCATAAATCATATAAACAGAGCTTAACAAGTTGAAGCTGCATCTAGATCAACTGCCAATTAATGGTTTTCAACGTTTAAAAGGAATTGAATGGATACCAAGGACAAAAAGTAGCCAGATGCCCTTGAGAAGTCGACCCAAATGCCGTTGTCACGACTGTTTGAAAGCACTCTTCGATGACTACGCACGCGTTGGCTGACAATTTCAGCTGTCATTATTTGGCAATCCATGAAACATTACGTGCCGCCGGTGAGATCTTTTAGTTTAGATCCATTTAATGGAACTCTTGTAAGGCAAACAGTGGCCTAAAAGTCGTTGGATGTCTAGACAACTCCCAGAGGCTTAAGATCGAGAGAGAGAGAGAGTGACGATTGGAGCAGACTGCTTGGTAGGCATCGCCGAGCGTCTTTTTCGAAGCATATTGTAATTCAAAGCATTGGTTGCGTGTAAAACGGTTTAGAATGCGCGGAGAAGCGCACGGATCTCTGACGGGATTCTTTGCTTTATAGGACCAAAATCGGTATTGCTGAGATGTCTTTAAACTTAAAGAACAGTGGTAAAAAGTGGTTGAAAATAGTGGAGACTACTTTGATTACTAATTATTTAATGTTTGGGTTAGGTCTGATTCAATAAAAGGTTAATTTATATACCAGTCTTAAAACTTATTGAACAATCTGATAGTAAGCAAAACAGTGTAAGCTTTTTTTTAACACGCATATGTAAAAAGTTCTTTTCTTATTTTTGCATCAAGGTTTTAATCATAAGAAAAACTCAAAGGTTAAAAATGGCTACTGTTATCAGCAAGCGCCACTTAGTAGATTGATAGGAGAATGCGCAGTTTTTATTCACTAGGTGCAATCGAGCTAGCAATGAAGAAACTTTATCGTTTACTTAGTCGCGCACATTTATCCAAGCCAACTGCACAAAGCTGAGTTCAAAACTCAATATGCAATGTGTTTATTTTAAGCAAACAACGTTACCACTTAGCTAAGCACATCTCTTGAACTAATGTTGTAAAAACAAAATTTTAAATTTAAATTAGACTAAAAGTCAAAAATACGACTACAAATAGGCTCATTTGATGTTAACTTTCAATTAAATTTATTTCCTAGATCGATCGAGCAACAGTAACAGACAGACATATCTCAATCATCTAACTATGATTCAATGTAGGATTTTGAAGAGTTCTTTTTTAGTGACTATTATGCCGCACTATCATCTGCCAACTTGCTTCTTCTCGTTTTACAAAGTCATCCTGCCATCTTCTACACTGCGCGACATAAATATGCGTTCACCCCCCCCCCCCCCCCGATTTTGCAAGTTGGGCATGAAGTTGACAATGATGTTAATTCAAAAAGTATCCTATCTTGTAGAGTATGTCTTAAAACGGTATTCTTCTCAAATAAGTAGAAAATTCGGAGTTCCTGGAAAATCTTTTCCCTGTAAGCCAATCTTGAGTACATCGCATCGATGCACAAACGCTTACATGTTTTGATGTAAAAATTTACTTTTTAAGTAATAACAAATGACAAAAACAATAAATTAGTAATCAGTAGCTGCGCCTTTACGATCTACAACCTGAGATATTCGTTCTGGCATAGAATTTATAAGATTGGCAAGCATTCCAACGGGTAAACTTCGCCAAATTTCTAAGGCTACCTCTTTTAGTTGGCCAATGGTTTCGTGCTGCCTTTCTGAAGAGTAAATAGTTCGCACCATGTACACTTAAATATTTTCCATCAGGTTTAGATCCAGCGAACAAGCAGGGCAATCTTAAACATCAATTTTATTGGAGTCAAACCATTGACGAGTTGTACAACTTCTGTGGATCAGCGCGTTATCTTGTTGATACATGTATCCTGGATTAGCGCAAAACGGGCGCAAATGATTGCCCAGAATCTGGATATATTCTTTACTATCTATTTTTGAAGTAGCAAAGACTAGGCCGACCATGCCACGCGAGGTAAACACAACCCAAACTTTTGAAAAAAGTGACAAAAATAACCTATCATTACCGATCCACCGCCGCAGTTTTGACGTGGAAAAGACACTAGCTTCTTAGACAAGTCCCGCCAATAGACCCAGAAGCCATTCGGACCGTCTAACTTAAACTTCTTCTTGTTACTAAAAATGATCTAGATATCCGAAAAGTTGAGCTTCAGAAAACGGCCGTGACTCGGCATACTCCCGCTCCAATCAATGTTTCGGCAAGTAAATTCTAATCTTTGGCTCTCGTGCTTCAATGTCAACTGCGGAACTCTGAGTATCTTCCTACGAACAATGTTGCTCTGACAGTGAATCGCTCTTAAAATCGTGCATGAAGAAATCTTCTCTCGGCTGACCTGTGGGCTGATTTCGTCATATTGGACGCTTTTTGAAGATTTATCCTGAAGAGCGAGAAGGCAAAACGCAAGCTGGCACTGCAAATTGTGCAAAAGAGCTTCTTCAGCCATCGGCAGAGACTGGTTTGACTTTGTGCAGCGCACGCACAACAGCCAGTCTTGCAAACCAAGATTGGTTTCGGGCGAAGAGTAAGCTGCGCGAAAGCGACAGCTGACTCAAGGCTAGACGAATAGGAGAGCCGGGATTCCTGCTCATGCAAAAGATTACGGTTCAGCCGAACTGTTTCCGACCCGCCTAAAAGGGGTGGACTCCCTGCTACTACCGCCGCATTTTTTTCCGCCTCAAGAGACGGCTTCGGTTTCTCATTGGCGGCCCTGAGACCTCCCGACTATACGGACAGCACGAGCGTCGTGCGCCCCGGCCGGAGCCGGTTTACGGGAAGCTACTACTTTGGGCCCACTCCACCACTCTCCCGCCCAGTCAAGCAAGCGTATAGACTTCGTAGGTCGTCATCGTATCATTGGGCGACCTACCCTCAACTCAAGCCCACGTGTCCTCAAAAACCGCTGACTCTTACCCTGAGCTACCTGGGGGACGTTGGTTAGTCGTGAACCCCAAACACGACGTCAAAGAGACTTAACTTTTGGTGACTTAGCAAGCTTTTTCTAAGCTCTTATGCTTTTTCGCTTTAAGCGCTTAAACTGGGTTCAAAAAAGGCACAGACAGTTAGGCTGCTGCAATCTCTCAGTACACTCTACACGTCCACAAACTTATAGCTGTGGCCTAATTTATCCAGATAAAGGTCATACTTTTGATTTGATCGATTTGATATCTTCCTAAACCACTTTCTCGCTTAACGTTTTACACATGCTGCCACAGTAGCAAGCCTGCTCTCTGCTGCGATGACTGGCTTGTCCAGGTAGCACAACGCTTGACACTTGAGGCACATTTTGGTCACACTAACTTGCTTGCTCACACATACAGCATTGTGCCTGAATATACAACCACCCCTAATCTGCAAGTTGGGCATGAAGTCGGCAATAACGTCAATTCAAAAACTATCCTATCTTCTAGAGAAAGACTTTATGCCCAACTTGCCAAATCAGGGGGTAGACGCATATTCATGTCACGCACTGTA
>JACCHV010001436.1:0-14052 GCA_018907245.1 Eupristina koningsbergeri | reverse complement strand
GCTATGAATAAGAAGGTGGGTTGTCAGAGTTTTAAAATTATAACCTTGAAATTACGATGCAAATGTTTCCATTTCCTCTTGTAGGTGATCTCGCCATTTCATGGCAACTTTTCGGACTAAATACATATTGCCACAGCAAGCACTCGTGACCAGAAAGGTTGCGATCTTTCCAACCCTGGGGCAAATTAGGCTAAGTTCAGGCTAATGTCGTACCGACAATCTTTGTCCTTACTTCTGCATAGAGGACCTGGCCCGAGGAGGAACAATCCGTAGGCCGACAGGAGGACGTGCTATCTCCACGGACTAGCTGTGACGAACAGCATCGTCCGCTCAGTCGCGCACACCCATCCGAGTCAGCTGCACGCAGCCGGGCTCGAACCCCACCATGCAGTTGCTCCTCTCCAAGTGGACGTCGCCACGACTGAATTAAGCACGTCTTGGCAACAGACTATTTTAGCAAGAAACCAAGATCGAAAGGGTATTGACTACTTCGACCCTAGGCAAACGTTTTAGCCAGGTATCTTTCCGAGTGAACCAAAATTTAAACCAATTGAGCAACAACACATAAAAGAGTGAGCGGTGAATTTGGAAGGGTGAAACAAGCATAGCAGCAGAAGAAGGGAATCAACTGCGCTAGAGCTGAGCCACAGCTTTCCTCGGTCGGATGCATGCACGTCTGGCTGGCAAGCGAGAGAAAGCAACAGCATGCATCGCATGATGATGGCTTCTATGCCGCAACTTACACTCACTGCAGATGTCACGTGCCGCACAACACACCTGCTGATCTTCAGTGACTCGTGCAAGGTAGACGACTTCAAGACGAACGCTGGCGTAGGCCGAGGCAAGTCAATGCAAAGCTGTCAAAAATACCTTGACATGTGAGGCATGTGAGGAGCGAATGAAGCGTTTAATCGCGAAGCAGTTGGAGCTTCGATTGGTTGCTGCCAATGGAAGGTCAAACCTCGCCGGACCAGCCAAGCCGACGACAAATTAGTGTCGCGCATTTGATGTATCCGATGTAAGTCATGGGGCAGAGATGCGCGAACAAGTGGCTACGACGTGGGAGTGTGTGAACAACTCCGCAGCAAAGACAATTAATCCGATCCAAGCAAAGGATGGATTGGCAGAGCAAAACGGACTCATGAAGCAGCCGAGGCGCTGCAGTAATCTTTTTGTACTGTCTTAGCCTGTTGTTTCAACAAGAAAAGATTATTCTCAAGACCAAATAATCCGATTTTATGGCTTTTATGACTAAAATAACTCAATCTTATGGCCAAAATCACGCTTTAGGCTAGATAAACTCTTAAAAATCTTTCGGAATGCACAAATGGAAAAGGTAACCGTTGCGATGCCTATACACACTCAAGTTGTTGACTATTTAAATAACTGACTAAACGATCTGTAATGTTCGAACAAAACAAAACTAACAAGATTCTTTCCAATGAGAACAACAAGAGAAACCGGAGATTTGTGCAGAAAGTGTCCGTTTTCGGCGCTGGAGTATCAAGGTCCAATATGGATTTTATTTACAGTCTTCACTCATTGAGGCATGATTGAAGGCTGCGAATTCTTGGGGAGTAACAAGGAGTTGCCATGCTTTAGACTACCGTTTTGACTGAGCTTGTCGGTGTCAGACGCGCCGGGCAAATCGTTGTTGTCCGAATTTGAGGTAAAAATCTGAAGGCCTTCGTGAGCTCGACAGATGCAGCGGGAATCTCGTGCCTTGATCAACTCGTTTAGCCTGTCGATTTCGCGCTTGTAAACCGAGTTCTGGGTTTGTAGGAACACCTCAAGCAGTCGGATAAGCACAACGATTTCAATCAAATGAATACCTTGTCCTGCTCCAGACCGTGCACTCTGCCGATCATCTCGTCGTGTTCGTCTTTCCTTCCGCTTACGATGCGGACGGCCGCGGCCTGGTTGCGCTCGGGATCGTCATGCGCCGCTCATACACGAGGCATGTCACCTGAATCGAAGGTGACGTAAGACCAAACCTAGCCAGACTTCTTGTGATTGACCTCCGTCTCGGACGCTTCGGCTGGGTGTGAATTGGTTGCGGTCCTGCTAAAATTCGTATTCCCAGGGAAGCAGCGCACAGCCCACGTGGTTCTGATACAGACAGATTTGCGGGCGTCTTTGTCGAGTCGCTATCCAGCAGTGGGGGGGGTTGGCGGCTGAAGGCCAATGCTAACTGCTGTTGGCACTGGCTGGCTGCGCCAGTTCGGACCAGAGAAACCTCGGTCTTGAAACTCCAGCCGACGTGCGTTGGTCGTACATAGATGGGCTATAAGCAAACAGTTCATGGAACAGCTTAAGGGGCGTTACTTGAAGCGTTTTGTTGATCAGTGGCTTAACCTCGGTATTTCCATCCCAGGGATCTACTGAAGCGGCGCGATGCGTATCCGTTGCGTTGTTTTTGTGGAGTCTGAGCACTATGATTAGAGCGAAGCTGGACACAGACTTACTCCATGAGGTGAGAAGTGGACCGTGGCGAGTGATTGTTGAGCGCGGGACTGGCTCGCGGTGCGGCCAAAGCATTGGAAGCCGGTGCTGAGTTGTTCGGAGAGGGTTGGAAGCCGGTGTGCAAGTTAGGCATGTTTTGGTTTGTAGAAGCGTTAAAATTCGTTCTGAGGCTACTTTGCTGAGATGAGATCATGTTTGCGATAGTGGTTTGTTGTTGAAGAAGGGCAGCAGCAGCTGTTGTGGCAGCTAAATTAGCCTGTGATATAGGATTACTGATGGCATCTGTGGTCGAAGGCACTGCGAATGCAAAACTTCGACCGAGTTCCGGCTGCTCGTTGGACGTGCTAGCCAGAAGACCGGTGGTCGAAATGGTTGTTGGGGCTACAGTCGAAGAAGACGAGGCTGTGCTCGCACCCGCAGTTGACGTTGTTGAGGTGCTGTTGCTGTTGTTCGTGGTTGCAGCGGCGGCCGTAAGCCCGGCAACAAGTGCCGACGTTGACGGGATGTTAATCGTCTGGTTCATGTTCATGTCGAGCACAGCGTTGAGAACGTCCGCAGTGCAGGGAGATCGGTTGCCTTCCTGTTTGACAAGACTTGCATCCCGCAACTAAAACAGCAACTCATGAAACGCTGCTCGGCAAACGCACCTGCTGAACCTTACGCGTAAAGTCGAGGCTTTTTCGGATCTCGCCCTCGATCTCGGCTGCTGACAACATGTTGCTGAATATGTTGGGCGACTGGGACATGGACGAGGGCAGTTTCAGCATTATTCCGGCCGGAGTGTAGGCGACCTGGCTGTGCTCCGACTCGCTGTTCTTGTTCTTTGTTCCGGCGTTTCTGGCCGCTTAATTTGCATGTTCGCCTCACGGAACTTCATGTCAAAGGGATTCACACTTAGGCATTTTTGAATAATTTCGGCAGTTGATGGCATATCTAAACACAAGCATAAGAATCGATACGATGCCTAGGCTGATCGACGGTCGGAAAGGCTCACTTACGAGATTCTGAGGGAGTGGGGGTGAGAGTGGAAAGAAACCACTCCAGCATGTTGCTCGACATTAGTGGAGCGTTTTGAGGCTCCATCTTAGTGCCGCTCTCTGACAACAAGGCGCGAGGCCGGCTACACTCGATTGTTGGAAACCGTGCCCAACGACACTCGGCTCAAGGATCGCGGAAACCGCTTAAATACCGGTGTTGAGTGCAAGCATGTGGTGCTGACTACACCGCGAAAGTTTCAAAACATGCCCATAATAAGCGCTAATTGTTCGCCAAGTTCAAAAGCGCCCGGAACGGCAAAACAATGAGCAGGCTTGGATTTAAACATTTTGAAATAAGTGTTTAGAAACTCGGAATAACAAAACTAAGGTTTCATAACTAGTCGGGGGGAATACAAGCATTCAGAGTGCTTTCGGCATCTGAGACGCGACCGAACAGGAGTTGAATGGTGCATGCTCAATTGGCGCAGGAAAGAGAGCTTGTGATAGAAACATAAAGAAATAAACATCTTTTGAATAACGATTGCCGGGTGTGATATGAATGCAATGGGCGAGCTACGGGCTCAGCGCGTGAAACAAGGTGGCAAGCGTTTAACTGAAGGGGGCACTGAATGACAGCGTGGATCGCCAAACACTGAGATAAAAACAATAAATGCTGAGGACACATTAGCAATTAGCTGCGACGACCAAAAGTGTAAGAATTCCACGACAAGCGGGAGATTGCAGCCGCAAAGAAGCGTTGAAAAAGCAAGAGACCAGGGGAGCATGTCAGAATTGGTTGTCATCGGGAATGGCGCCCGGCCCCAGCGCTCCGGCTTATTCATCGACGCGACAACGTTAGCCTATCGGTTAAATCGAAACCCGAAGAGCCGCAGCAAATCATCTGACGTGGTTGGGGAGATTCAATTAAAGAAACTCTAAGCAAACTATTCCGCTCAACACTGTCGACATTGGTCGTCCGCACAGTTCGAACACTGTTCCTTCTTCCCCTATAGGCAATGTTCTTCATCCGCTGACAGCGCCTACTTTCAGAAACATCGGAATAAGTTCGACGCAGAGAAGAATCGTAAATTTCTCAGCGCTAAAAAGAGAAAAGAAGCGGAAAAACCAAAGGGCCATTTTTTTGTGGTTTCTAAGCAAGGACAAGCGCCTGGGGTTTCAACACAGCCTCTTATCACGCGAAGGGTTCGAGCCTCAGTCCAAATTGTGTGTTGCCCCAAGAGCGGTTGTTAAAATTCGCCCGAAGCAAAAAAATTCTCAGTTGGGCCAAGGCAGTCAAACACAGAGAATTTGACTTTTGGACCATCAACGACGATTTGAATGTGGCACGCGCGCATGCGGCCAGTGTGTGTCCTTTCGGCGACAATGGCGCACGTACCCCTGCGGCCCGGCATTCTCACCGACTGTTCGCTGTTTGAATTACGCGGTCTCGGCACGCACCAATGCAACATCGCGGCCACTGAAGTGGCTTGTTAATGTTGGCACCAGCGGTTAACTAAGGCCCAAACACAACAACAACACAGCAGCAAACAGTCACCTAGGCTCTCTCGCTTTCAAAAGCTCTATAAACGAACACTGCTACTGCAGAAAACGTTTAATGGCAATAGTTGCCGAAAGCAAACTTCAACTCGTAATAATTGCCTGCTGAAACTTCGGACTTCCGAAATACTGGTCACGTCGTAGGTCGCCTGAACTCTTCCTTCCCTTTATCACTTTATATCTGGCCCAGCTCAGTTGAATAGTAAGGCAGCCTGGAACACAGGGAGAATGACTTTAACGTTTACGTTTGCCATTCCATTTCCAAAATTAGTTCTCTTCTGCGGTCCTGATTTCGGAAAGACGATTATCGCTGGATCTACTAACTTGCAAGGCTTACACGGCTATATCTCGGTGATGATAGCGAAAACGATTTAAGTGGGTCTTGCAAAGCTGAATTTGTTTGTCAATGTTTGACAAGTTAAACCTTGTCTGCAAGATAATCCACCAAAGAAATTGTGGTCGCTTCTAATTCAGCATCTGTACTGTAATTACTGGTCTACTCCTGGCGTAAGCTTCCTTGACACGTGCAGACTAACATAAGCGCGCTCCTATAAAACATGTAATCGCATCTCAGAGAACGCTCACCTCAAGTTGTTTAAGAGAATAAGCTGTCAATTTAAAGCGAGCGAGCCAGACGCCTGTAAAATCTTAAGCGGGGCAGAAGAAGATTAGGGTACAAACTGTTAATTAAAATTTGTAAAAACAATAATTATTACAACTAGAGGTGTTAACTGGGAATTAGCAAATGAAATTTCAGTAAACCATCGGGGCGGTGTCAAAACTGTAGTTTATCTTCCAAATCCGTCCAATTCCGGTATTAGCAGGTGCTGCCATGTTTTTGACCAAAACATTCCTACAGTACAGTCGCGCATTTAAAAAAACAAGCGCTTCGCTCCAAACACGCTAGCAATTTAAACTTCAAAAATAGTTGCTGACGTGCTGGCCAATATTTCCATGTTATTCGGTTCTCTTAATTATGCTTTTGGGGCATAAATCATAATAACAAAATTATTAGAATGAACCAAAATTAATCTTTCTACGTACTAGTAATGTATCTTGTCTAAAAATGTAGATTAAATTTTAGTAGAAATGCGACCGAACGAGGCGTCCGGATTGAAGCATGGGCGAGAAAGGCCACTAAAACACGCAAAGTCAGCAAAGAGGCTCGAACTTGCGGGTCAATTAACAGATATGCACTTCCGGCGATCAGAATCATAACAAGCCATGAAAATTCAGAGGTGCATTTTAATATCGCATCTGGCGATTAAACACGACAAAAGAATCTCGCTTCGTGTAGACGCAAGGAATTCACCTTGTCTTTCCTTTTTATTACCCCTGCTTCAAGGATTAGCCCGAGGAGAAGCAATCAAAGGCCGTCAGGGTTGGCTACTGCCAGTGGCGGGCGCCATCTTGCGGGTCGAAAGCAAGACGTGCAGTCTCCATGGGCCAGCTGCATTCAAGCGAGCTGTCATGAAACAGCACCGCTCGTTTGGTCGCGCACATTCACGCGATCCAACTGTCCCCAGTCGAGCTTGAACCCCACTATAAGGCTTCTTTTTCTCGAGTGAACGCCGCTACCACTCAACTAAGCACGCTCTGGAATTTGCCTTGTTTGTTGGAAAAATTTAGTGTTTATGTTTACCAAACACTAAAAATAGTATGAATAGAGTATAAGAGAATCGGCCATGGTTAAACAGATGCACTGCTTTTAGTTCAGGCAACAATGTGTTGCGACTGCTCGAATCCAAAGCGAGATTTTATATGAATTCCACCTAGACCTCTGAAATTAACAAAGCTCGACGACAAAGCGATAAATCAAATTAACTTCAGAAAGTCCAACTGAATCCGACCACTCGTCATGTCAAATCGATACAGAAACAGCACTCGCACTCGCCAATAATTGACTATACCCTTAAAAACGTCGCGTATGCCGCCTTGTTTAACATGCTCAACACAGCAGTGATGGGTTTTGAACGCGGGCAAAGTCGGGTACAGGTCGTGCGGCACTTGAGAGTGGCCAACAGTTTCTGGTTGAATACCGTTCAATAGAGTGCGGGATAGCAACGCAGGCTACCGAACCTCCGCTTATCGCAGGAACACCGGCCCGTCAACTTCCGGCCGCTTTTCAAGCCAGCCTAACGACTGGACAACGAATGCAGGCCGAAGGAAGAAATATCGATTTCGTGAAGCGAGTGCGTCGAATTTTGCGCATTTTAGAATTAAACTGACATCAGCAACAAGTTGATGTCACTTCGCAACTCCATGCATATAAACATCAGCCTAGTGGAAGCAAACAAACAGACTAAACTCTCGACAAAAGCTTTGTCCACTGAATCCCTTCAAGTTTGGTTTTGAACCTGTCAAACTAGCGAATGATAAGAAAGGCGCATTTATAGAGTAAAGCTGCTTGAGCAAACAACGCGGATTGATTAGAATACACTAATTGCAACTATTGTCACAGCCGGCAAAGATTGTCAAAATAAGTCCGGAGTAATCTTAGATAATTCAAAACAGCAGTTATGCAACGGAATTCAGAATCAAATGGCGAACATTAGTTGAGAAGTTGAACTTGAGAGGACATTTAGATTTTGCAGGTCGAAGCTGATAAGCAAAACGAATAGCGTCCGAAAAGGTTGACGCATAACTCAAAGATTGTTTGGCCTCTGCCCACCTGCCTCCCTCTCCTCTCGCCAATGTTGACGCAAAATATTTGACTAAGAAGTGGCGGGCGAGGACCAGTATCGCTTTATTCAGACTTTCTAGACCTACATAACTCATGCAAAGGAAAATCACTAATTTTATTCATCGGAGTCAAAATTACCAGAAACAGAGGAGAAAAGTGCTAGCTGGTTGGGGTTTCGTTCGCGGAGGACCAGTATAATGGCAAAACTATGTTTGACAGGAAAAAAACGCTTAATGACTCGGGTTACGCGATTAATCATCACCCTCTTCGAGCAAACTCTTACAATTTACGTCCCGCTCCAGTAGTACTTTTTATGCGGGTTCATAAACACGAGAAAAGAAACAGAAATCAATTATGATAGTCGACGTGCAAGGCGGTTTGCACCTGAATTAGCACCGAATCAAAACAATGTAAGTCCCATAGAGAGACGTTGATTGAAAGTTTGGTCGGGACGAGCGACAGAACAGTCAGCCGTGAGACATGCTTTTCGCTTGCAGCCGCGTCGTCACAAGGCAATCACCACGCACACTACTATCGACTCCTCGCACCGCAAGCAAAAACACTACAAAAAGTTGTTCCCCCGATTATGATCTGACTTTTTGAACTCTAATAGTATTGCGAATTGCAAGATCTTCTGCAGTTTTATCTTGTCCAAAACAGTTCAACAACAACAGGCGTCACAGATTCGTGTAAGCAGTTCGAGGAATAATGATTTCAAAAAAGTCCCTAGCTCGCCCAGTCCGCCCTTTATCACGTCGCCCAGTCCGCCCTTTATCACGTCACTAAACAAACTTGCAGGAACGAACTAGTCGCGCCCAAAGCGGTTTCATCAAACGATCGTTTTGTCGATGGACCTTGTGGGGAAAGCACGTCGCCGCGTGAAACTGCAGGAAGTGGCCAAATTTACCGTCACCTCCAAGCGTTCGAAACCGGCGCCACTTCAACCGTTACCCGTGACATGCTTTGCATTCCATGAATGCTGGTCGCCCGTCGTTGGGGCGCAGGATCACAGCGACGTTAGTTTGGGGTTATAGTCCTCGAAAAGGAACCAACACTGCACCTCCTTTTTACACAAGCTTCCCCCTCCCCGTTCCGCTTCAGTTGCATTATCAATATCAATTTTGCTGAAACCGGATTCGCGACCACTGCGTTAACCTTAGATGGCTCATTGCAAGCCAAGGCTGCCCAATGAAGTTGCCTGCTTTGTTCCTCGGTCGGCACAAAGCACAGCAACCAGACTCGCCGCAGACACGACGCGAATGCCAGCGGCATTGATTGGAAGTTTAACCTTTGCCTTGTTCACTAAACCCTTTCCGACCTTTGTCTTCGAATTCGACAATTACAGGGTCCCGGAACGGAGCAGCAGACAAAAGGTTATGGAACTGAGGCAATACTACAAAAGATGGCCGCCTACGTGAATCATTCTTGATAGAACAGGTCACCCACGACTGAAGACACGTTTGTGGAGCATACCGTACAAATGATAAATAACTAATCTTCCCTGGGGCACCCGTGTTAATTCGTAAATCTTTCCAACTGCCAATCAATTTATAACCCACCTGCATTGTTACCTGAGTAGAACTGAGCGGTCAACGTAGGCGAAATGCCGAAGAACTGCGGGGTGTTGAGTCGAGACGAATCGGACTCGTCCTGTTTTGACGAGCTGGGCGAGGTGGGACCGTTTATGTTAAGAGGTACAGGTCGTGCATGGTCGTCTAAATGCTTCTCCTTTATTGCCGTTGAAACGAAGGAGTTAGCTCATAATTAACGTAATCGCATCCACAGCTTGATTTCGGAATAAACGCGGGACTAATCCAAAATGGTCAGCATAAATCTCGCCACGGCCGCGCATCCTTCAATTGCGCCACTCAGCTTTGCCTCGCTCATAGAAACAACCAAAATAAGCGCCAGACGCGCAAGTCCAGCAAGTGCCTGGTGTCTTTTTAATTCCCAGCTGTATTTATTAACGTGTGCTCCAGTCGTGTCTAAAAGCCAACGACTAGGGTTTACCCCGATAAAGCAACCAATCTGCTTCGGATACCAAAAACTAGAATTTCACACATATGTCAAACGATCTTGTTTTGCCTCTTAAATAATGTAAAATTACCCGTAAAAGAGGGATTTCCGTGAAATACTAGTAATTTTATTGCGCTTGTTATTCCTTGTTTGCTCCTGAATCAATCTAATAAGGCTTTAAAACTAGCAAAAAGTAATAAAAAGTAGCCCGAATCGTTCAAATTTTGACCCAAAAAGAATTCGAATAATTACTTTTCATTAGAAAATTGTATTTTTTATAGATGATTTTCTATCAAAAAAAGTCTAGCATCCTCCCTTCTCCTCCAAAGTCAAAGTTACTTTCTGTGTGTGCAATGTTGCTGGAACGTTTGGCCAAAAAGTGCTTTCAAAAGTTTGAAAGCTGAAATTCGAAAAAAAAACTACGCTTCAAAGTTTGATTTCCTATTGAAAAGATGGGGCTTTTTAATTGAGGTATTTTTTACACGAGTCTAAATATAAATTTTAAAAATTAAATCCAAACACAACAACAAAAAAGTTGGTAGAAGACTGAAATCCAAGTCAGAAATGCAAAAGAAATGTAATTAGGGGGTCTAAGATGAATAAAGATTTTTAATTAGCACAAGAGCAAAGCTTCTTCGGCGTGAAAACAATTAAAACCACCGGTGTGTTGGTGTCGTATTCAAAGATGACTTCGAAAATTTAAATTAGAAAAGTAATGGAACGTAGAAATCAGCTGAGCTGTCCTGAAATAATGTTTAACACATGAGTCCGGAGTGAGGCAGAACGAACCTCCGCGTGCTGGATTTGAATTTGGCCAGAAATGGCTTAAACAATTCCTACCACAAGCTGGCTCTTCAGAAGCGGCGAAGTTTAAGGGACTGCACAAGTTACTCGAACATTGATTTGAACAGAGATTGTAAGCGTTAAAGCGCTGGGAATAGCTGGCTTTTGAGTAAAAGAGCTTTACGGCTTGTGTTATTTCGTTTTGAAAGACCGGAGAGACCCTTCTTATCCAGGGATTGACCGTTTTGATTATCAAGCTTTGTGTTTGTATTTGTGTATTTTCGTATCCCTGGTTCCGCCCAGATCCTTCGCGAGTTTCGTCTGGTCTTTATTGTACTACTCTGATCCTCAATGTTGAGCATGTGCCCTTTTACTCCAGTAGTATTGACCAAATTTAGCAGAAAGCTGGAAAATTTTAACCTGACCGTCTTTGCACTCCAGGCGAGCACCTCAACTAACGGCTCTTACAATTCGCCATTAGTCGCTCAAACAGACTTCTGCTCCTGATCCGTGCTTGATTTCGAACGTAGACAAAATAAATTTCCAAGTGCTAGACAAAGTTTGAGCGCGAGCTCACCATTGACCTTTATTAATGACGCACCAAGAAGATGGCAATGCCTCGCAAATAACGATTCTATGCACGGGTTGCGAGCTCGAATCCTGTGTAAAAGATTGAACCCGCCAAATCTCATTGGATTGTTCTGAGCCTGAGTTTGCTTTCCATATCAATCGGCATTTGTTGCGATGTTTGGGAGTCCAACAAATAGATTGCTTTGGTTATGTGCTTTCTCCATGTCAGTTTTAGTTTTCTATCTTTATGAAGTCGTTGTTCCATCATCTTTTTGGCTTACTAAAAAGTCGTTTTGTTGTTGGCAGTGCCCACCATTTGAACAAAAACTGCCCCACCTTCTTTCGTGAGTCGGGCTCTCCACTTGTCCAGCGGGCTTCTGCTTTCTTCGTCGACAAGACCTGCCGCAGCATCATGAACGCTGCTTTTCTTGTAGTCTGCTCGCTAGAACAACCATTTCGAGGATTGAGTCTTTGAGCAAGCGTCCTTCCTCCTATTGATTTTTCAACTCCCGCAAATCAGTTTTTATGGCTTTTGTCAAGGTCGTCCCATTGGGTAGGTGTACAAAGCACCCGATGGAACGCCTAATTTAAAGCATTGTTTTTTATCAGCATCAAGATGCGGGTGGGTCGTCCGGAGTAAACGCTGAGTTCTGTTGAGCATCATGTTTGCAGCGTCGACACCTTCAACCGACTTTCTAGTTAAGGTTTCGAGGCCGTTTTCATAAATTGGCTCGTGTAAATAGCAGAAACTATTCGATTGTTTGACTATGATTTGGTTCAGTGTTAGGTCTTCAGCAACAAAGGATTGTTTTGTCATTCATTTTGTTCTGCTCGCATTTACTTCTACCCCAACTCCATTTTCTTGCACTCGTCGACTAACAATGATTAAAGATCAATCTATTCTAATAAAAACTAAAATTTTTAAAAATCAAATTAGTTAATCGTTTTCTTATAATCAGCTTCTTGGCTAATAGCAAGCCGAGGTAAACTTTTCCAAGTTTAACTGTTAAAATTTTGCAAACGCTTCAATTTTTAATTTTAGAAAGCACTCTGAAATATGGAATGGTTCAAAACGTGCAGAAAATTCAAAGTCAGAAACTACTTAAAAGTTTGTCACCACCACCTAACCAGCCTCACGTGACGCAAGTAAAGTTGTTAAAACAGTTTTTACATTTTAATGAGATTTCAAAGTAAAAAGCAGGCAATACTCGTAGCCAAAATTTGATTTTTAAAAAAAATTTAATTGAAAAAATGCAAACAAAAAATAAAGCGCTGTAAACGCGAAGGCCACTTTGTGTGTGCCGTATTGAATATGTTTTAATGCAAAAAATAGTCATATGACAAAGTTCCCGAAGGTTTGAAGATTTTGAAGTGGAAAAAAGATTTACTTATCGAGATTATCAGAAAAAAAAACAAGCAAAAATTGAAGTAGTCACCAAGAAAAACAGTCCTGTTCGGTGCAAATCTAACAATTCTTTTCTTCTACACTACTAATTGACAGTGTGACCATCGATTCGCTAGTGCGTCATGTCACTCTACAGCATCCTAGAGCAGAGAACAATTAAGACTTTTCCAATTGTATCAGTTGTCGACCTATTATTGCTGTTAGAGTCCTAATGAGCGCGCTCATAGAATTAGAATTGGAAACAAAGTACCCAGCTTGCAGGACAGCCAGAGGTTGGCCAAAAAATTTAAAACAGCTTAAAATTAAAATTTTGGAACGAAAAGTTTCAAACAAAGGACTACGTAATGTAGAATCAAGGGTTTTTGCGATTCTCGGTCTTAATAAAGTCGGCTTTTGCAAAGCTGGATTTACACCGTTTGAATCTAACAGAAAATACTTTCACTCCCTCGTTTTTCAGATTTTGAAACAAGGACTAGGGCGACTTGGCCAAGTGGTAACGGCGTTCATTTGAAGAAAGAGAAACTATACAATGGGGTTCAGATACAATCGTGTGCGCTTGATGCAAGCAATTGCTTACAAACAAACGTCACTATTCAAATTCAACTACCTTGAACACAGCCAACCCATGGAGAAACTACGTTCTTCTGTCGACCCACAAGATGGCGCTCACTAGCAACAGTAACCGACCTTGATAATCTTCAATTGTCTCACCCTAGATTGAGTTTCGACTAAGAAGGAAAAAATCAAGAAAAACTAAGAGATATTTCAAGTATATTAGTAGAATGCATGGACAAAGCAGAATACGATACACTAAGGTTTTTTAGCATGTAAGAAACTACGCGTTCCTTCAAAAGCTTAGATTAAATATGCTCATTGCCGATTTTTTATATTATTACTGCTTCAGGAACTAACTCGAGTGAGACAATCAAAAGCTGTCAAGATTGGCTACTGCAACTGGCGGGCGCTATTCTATAGATTGACAGCAGGACGTGCAGTCTCCATGACTCAGTTGCATTCAAGCAAGTTGCCATGAAACAGCATCTCTTGCTTGGTCGCGCAAATTCACTCGATCTAACTGCCTACGATCAAACTTAAGCATCATTGTATAGTTTCTTCTTTTGCAGATAAACGCCGCTACCACTTAATCAAACCGTCATCTGATTGTTAATAGCAATGTTAATTTACTTTAAATTTAACAAAAGCATCTGTAACTCTTAAAACTATAGAAACAAAATTTGCGCATAATGCTGTTTTATTAGCTACAGATTAAGATGGGTGAAATCTGACACATTGAACGAAAGCAGCAGCTAAGTTTGATGGTATAACTATCGAATACAAATTACTTTTGTGATTCAAACGTTTATTATTCTCGATTAATCAACCTTATTTGCCTAGAATAACCTTTAAAATTTTAAAGAATAAAGCTGGGATCTTAATCTTCCAAGTCTCAAACAAAAAAAAATTTACGCAAAAAAAGCAGTAATTAGGGCGAACTTAGTTAAGTGATAACGACCTTTACTCGGAACAAAGCAGACCGCGTAGTGGGGTTTAAACCTAGTTGTGCACAGTTCTATCAGGTGAATGTGGGTGGCCAAACA
>JACCHV010001430.1:0-11217 GCA_018907245.1 Eupristina koningsbergeri | reverse complement strand
TAGATCAGACTACTTGATAACTTTGAAGGACGTGCGTAAATAATGTAAAGTGCAAAAAAATTAGTGGGCGTTCCGCAGCTTAAATTCGTATTTCTTGCCCATCTTTTGCTGCGCAGAATTGGTGCACTTCTAGCACCCATTTATTGCAGCTTCATCTTATTACCTTTGTAACAGAGACTTAAGCTCGAGAAGGGGCAAACTAAAGGCTGCTAAACTTGACCACTGTCATTGGCGGATGCCACCCACAGGTTGACGAAGGAAGGTGCTGATTCCACGGAACAGCTGCATTCAAGCTAGCTGAAACGGCACTGCTTGCTTGGCTGCGCACACCCACCTGAGACAGCTGCATACAGCTGGCTTTGAATCCCACTATGCAGTTTGCTTTTTTTTAAGTGGACGTCGCTACCACTTGACCAAGTTCACTTTGCAATTTCGTTTTTGATTGAAAATGCGTAATTGAGCTTGAACAAAAATCAGAGTCGGAAATTATTGTTTTCACAAATCTATTAATCGTTGAGTGCTTTTTCAGCCATAAAACCAAATTATTTTTGCCATAAACACAGCCATAAAATTGAATTGCTTTAACCGTAAAAATACCTCACAACTAAATTTTTTAGAACGGACTTTCAATGAAGTAAAAGTCTTAACGTTGATTAATAATAAAAAAAAGAACCAATATCAAGCTATTAAATACGATGGTGCCGAAAGTTTTGGGGATTAACTTGACAGGTTTGTAACTTCTAGAGCGAATTCGACATGCAAAATGCCTGAAAATGCGTTTAGAGCCGAGTTTGTAGAACAAAATTTACAAGACAGAAACAATACACTTTGTAGCATTTCCAACTCACTTTTACCATATAAAAGTTTACGACTACAGAAGACAGAACGAATAACCAAGACACTAATCTTACTTTTAAAAACTTTTCAAAAGTTTATTAAAGCATAATGGGCTTTTAAATTAGCTATTACATTACCAGTCCTTACTGAAGAGTTTTTCAAAACTGTTGTAAACCCACTTACATTTACATCATTTTGAAACTTCTGCCAAGTCTTAAAGCAGGTTACTCAACCAACTGCGCAATGCGAAATACAAACTTCTCAAACAGATATCACAGACTAAGCTTGATTTATACACAGACGTTGCAATCTTATAAACTCAAGCCCAGAAGCTTCTTCATTATTTCGTTTTAGCGGTTTTAAAAAATATCGTTGCGTTTCAAAAACTAGACTGTTCGTAGCTTTTCGGCTTTGGACACACCTTCGCGGATGGGCACAAACAACAGCAAGCACCAAGAGTCGATGCCTTTTATTTGCAACCTACAACTGACGAAAATTTTTTCATGCTGCAAGAATATTAATTTGAAATTTTGATGACATGTCTCAGTACATGCTCTTTTCAAAGAGTAATAAGATTAATTAAAAGCAAGGCATATGAACATAAAAACCATCAAAACTGGCGTAAAACGACACTTTTAATAATGGCAAACAAATCGTAGTCATCTGAACTTAACCAGTAAGTCAAGTGCTAAATTTACAAGACTTGAATTAAAATTCGCTACGCTTAGAACAATAATTTTGTCTTAATGGTTCGTGCATTGAAGGCTTTTTCATTTTTGCTGTGTAACTTGTGCATTAATAGACAAAAGTGGAACAAAATCTATCGGATGATCTGTGATAAATATGAGAGTTTGGAAAAGCAACCAGAAAGAATTGTTTGTTTGCTCTGCTACCACAATTGAAAAAGCAAGGTGGGTATATAAAGCAAGTAATCACTTCTAGCAGCCTTGCTCTCTTTTTTCATGTCTTTCTTTGTTTAGAAAATGGCTTTCGATCAAAACTGCCCGGTATAACAAGCAACTTTAAATTTTGTAAATTTGCCTACCGCAAGTCTGAAAAGTGTCTACAATGATTTTGTCCCTATTAAAATCCTTGAGGCTCTCATTGCGAAGAAAACGCTAGCGAAATGGATTCGGAATGTTACTTACAGTACTGAGCAAAAATAAACATACCCCTAACTTTGCAAGTTGTACATGAAACCGGTAATAATGTTAACTAGAAAACTATCCTATCTTGTAGAGAATGCTTTGCAGCGGTATTCCAGTCGAACAAGTAAAAAACATAAAGTGCCTAGAAACTGTTTTTCTTTAAGTCCATTTCAGGAAATCGACCGTTATTATATGCGCAACTACATGCTTGAGTGTTTGATATTTATTTTAAGTGCTGTAATGAAGAGCAGAAAGTTAATAATTAGTAGCGTTGCCTTTGCTAGTCACAAGTTGATAAAGCCAGTTCGACATGATTTAAAAGAGTTTGAACGGTGAGACGTTGCCAGGCTTCCGAAATTGTTTCTTTGAGTTATTTAACCGTCTCCCACTGTTTCTTTTCAATGTAGACTATGCGCACAACTTGTCCTCATATGTTTTCCATCAGATTCAGACCAGGAAAGCGGGCGGGTCAGTCCAAAAAAGCGATGCTGTTGACGCTAAATTAGTGACGAGTTTCGTAATCTGCAAAATTAAGGCAATATATTGCTGATAAATCCACTGTTAGTTGACACAAAATGACCGCAAGTGTTCGTTTGGAATTCTTACATAATCTGCACTATTCATTTACACGATCTAACAAACGCCAAAGCCACTTGAACAAAACGCAGCCCAAGCCTTTAAAAAAAGCGATCAATTTAAATAACCTCACTAAATGCTCTTCAAGCGACGGTATGATCACTACATGCGCTCACTTTCTTTGGTCGTCCTTTGCGCTTTTCCTCGTCACAATTGTGGAGTTTTAAGATGAGTGTTCTAACATCGTTTCTTAAACGTGCCAGTCTCTTTGTGATTTCTCTATACCCCAAACCAGCATTGCAATATGCTTTGGCTTGGCTCTTCTCATTTTGCGTATGACCTTTTCTACACGAAATGATACTGAGACAACAGCAAGAAATAAACATTCAACTAAAGAGCTGAAACATGTAATCAGTGCATAAAAATGTTTGATTGCCAAAAATTGACTCAAACACAGATATCTTTAGACGCTTTACGTTTCTTGTTTGCTGGATTCCAATATCGTTTTAAGCATTCTTTACAAGATAGAACAATTTTCGAATCCACTTTACTATCAACTTCATGCTAAACTTTCAAAATTAGGGGGATGTGTATATTTTTATGAAGCAATTCAGAGTGAGCTAGGATTTCATCAATTTCCGCGAGAACAGAGCTTCCCTTTTGTACTTTCCCGCTACTGTCTATTGTACTTAAGCTATTGATATTATTAAAGTTAATCCATCTCTAACTTGGATAACTAAGCTAATCTAGGCGAGTTTCAACGCAAACTCTAACCCTTTCAGACCGCTTCAGTTTGCACTTGAACCCGTTCGTCACAATTTAAACGCTTGATTTAAACATCAAAATTTTTACATTATTTAAAGCTAAAATTACTTGAAATTGTACGCATCTATTTAAATTCAAAAATCTTTTCTAAATTAAGGATTGCCTAGTTTTCACAAACTCTTGTAAAACCAATTTTATGCTGAAAGTCGAATGACTGAAACCTGTGCAAAGTGCTATCAAAATATACAAACGTCCACAAATGTCTTAAAAAATTTAAATTTCCTATAGAAAACTTAAACAAGTTAGCACAAATTACAAAACAAACATCTGCAGTAACAAGGTGCAAACCCATGATTTAAAATTGTTTTGTTTAACACCACTTATTCAGATTAACCTTTAAGCTATTAATGCTATACACACATCTGTCGTAAGTCAGTCTAAGTTTAAACTGAATAAAATCCGAATGAATCGAAGTTGGCCCTGAATACCAAACAGATTAGTTGTTTAAGTTGAGAATTAGTAAAATTTAATCACAATAATAGATTCAAGTACGATAAGCCTAGCAAGAAACGCAGGCAAAGCTACTTTCACAAAAATAGTAAAATTGCGATTTGTTTTGTCGGCTCTTACTGACGAACCAAGCAAAGAACAAAAAGCTCGATTTACTAGACTGATAAAATAAATTCAAAATACAACAAAATTTCAAGACCCCTCGTGATGCCGCTACTGCTTTCTGCAAAAGCATTCGCGACCTTAGTCTGCTTTCGTCTGCGCGTTCACAGCCTAACACAATCAGTCAGAAACTCCAAACCGCACTCCAAACTTATTCTTGTCGATGCATTCTTTGCGTCAAGAAACCAAAGTTTTGATTATAATGTGAACCCGTTAGCTAGATCAATCATTAACCTTCAAACGCGTTATTGTTTGACTTAAAGATGCCACTTAAAACCAAATCAAAAATTTGGACATACAAGCATTTTCCTGACTTTGTGACTCTAAAGTGACGGATTTATTTTGCTAAGTCTCTGTAATTTATTGAGATTACAAATTTCAGAAGACTCATCTTTTGGATGTAACAGGATTTTTGTTTTGTTGCCGTCAAAAAGCTGACTTGTCGCACAAATATTTAAGTGACAAGGGGAAATAGCTTTATGATAAAATCGAGCTGTACATCGGTAATGAATTTGTGTAATTTACAATAGAAATCCCTATATTTTATTTGTTATTTTCGATTTAATAATTGACTCAAGAAGAAAACTTGGAGGTCACTTGAATTTGTACTCACAAACCTGTTTCCACATGCATAGATATGGTTTCCCATGATTAACTGCGTCGAACTTGAAGTTGCGATTGAACATCACTAATTTCGTCACACATTAATTTGAGCCAACTACACACAACTAAGCTTAAACTTCAACGTGTGTCTTTTGCAAGCGAATGCTTCAAATTACTCTGCTAAGCAAGCCCTCAGCAGCTTCATAGTCTTTCTCAAACCGTTTTTCAGTGATGTTTCAACAATTTTGCTGCATTGTTTTTGCAGTAACTAGCTGCAAGTTGTAAAAAAACGTGCATAAACGTGTATTATTTCAGTATATAAACTCAGCGTTAGCTAACAACTACGAACTTTTTGACCACAATCTTGATGCTCTCTGTCCATTGTCACAATGTACTGACAAAATTTCTCATTATTTAGTATGGATTCGGCAATTAGCGTTAGAGCCGACTGCACAATTTAAGACCAGAAAGATAATTTCGAGCCTGGCTGAATTCTACAAGTTTTTCGGCCAATCAGATAAATTGATCCTCTCTAGTTAAATTTAAAAGTGTACATTTACATGGAATGATTTAAAAGTACCAAAATGTATGCTGCTGGTAGTTTTCTAATATTTGCTATCGTAAGATTTCAATAAAAGCTCTTTGCATGCCGTTATTCCTAAAATCAACTTAGAAGGCAGTTAGAGAACCGCCAAAATAGCTACTGTAACTAGCGACCTCCGCTCTGTAGCTCGACAGAAGAACACATTTTTGTAGATCAGTCGTATTAAAGCTAGCAATGATTAGACACTATCAGTTATGCCGTGCATACAAACTCAAGTCAAGTGCACTCAACTGAATTTAAATTCCATGGGGTGGTTTTTCCAAATAAACATTACAAACTACTCGTTTAAGTGCGCTTCCAGCAAAAATTTAATAGCCTTTTGATTGCCAAGATTTTCGAATTAAAACAAAATTTTAGAAGTGCAACAACGGTCTTCAATTGAATTTACTTTGGACAAAATTGTTCAAAGCAACTACATTGTATCAATAAATACGCTAAATCAAATCTGGCCCGGTTGAGGCAAACCGGTAACTGTTTCTATTTATGTATGCAATAGGCAATATGTTGTCTCAAACTCAAATTCCAGCAACTAGCATGTCGAATGCACTAATTTCCCAAACATAAATTGTTTGACTTGTAGAGCAAGCGGATCATTTCTGGACCGTAGAGCTGTGGAATAAGTTTTCAATTTGAATGTAAAATTCAATCAAAACCTATGGCCAGATTAAACTCGTTTAAACTAAAAAACATTTGAGAGGACAGTTGGAACAACTAAGTGAGTACAATACTAGTGTATTGAGATGTAAGTTCAAATTCCATAAGTACGTGCTTTTCAGATGCTTTTAATTTTTGTTATTATCGTGTCCTTATGTTAACATTGTAAGAAAGCCATTTATCAACATCGTTTCCCGGTTTAATAATAATACAACTAGATGATCGAACAAGAACTACCACTCTCCTCAAAAGTCACTTATGCAAATTTATTTTCCCACTCTTGCGTAACCCATCCAGTTCCAACAGTTTTCAAAAAATTTAGAATTTTGAAGATTGAAAATTAAATTTGTTTTAAAAAATTTCTGTTCAAAGGTATTTTACATAGAAAAAAACTATTGTGCCAAGTGCAACGATGCTGTCGATTCACGGGTAGGTGAACAATCGTTTCAAACTCAAATCTAAATTCCTACAAAAGAGAAGGTCGGCACGGTGAAAAATTATTAATATGTTTACAAGTAAGTCGTTAGAACGGTTGATCAGCTCAAAAACAGAAGCCTTGGACGCCACCAAATCAGTTCCAAGAATAACGCACTCATGGATAAAAAATTCGCCCTGCTGCAGCTAGTTAAAGACAAAATGACAGTTGAGTTGTATGCCTAAACCTTAATTCCATGCGGATGACAACTCTGCCGTCACAATTTTCAATTGATCAAAAAACTTAAAGGCATAAAAGACCCACCCGCGAACAATTTCTGTATCTCCGGGAGTTTGGCACAATTGACACTACACTTCTGTGGGGAAAATATGAGGCAGCGAAACGTTGTTCGCTTTGGCCACAGATGGAGCTAATTTGTTTATTTATCGCAAAAGTTACTAATAAGTCTTGTTGTTAGAATTGCCTATATATCACAGCCTCTACGCTAACTCTCTTTTGCTCTAAAGCTGTGGATACCGACAGATTCTGACTGACGGATTCAGACCGACGCGAGCTAACCTTCGGTTTGTTAATAGAAGATGATATGTGAAGGTTAAACGACTGAGGACTATTTCAGGCAACTTTTTGACTATTTTCATCACAAATAGGTTAGCAAACAAGCTTAAAAAGCAAGTTATCCACAACTAAAAACTTGAACTAAATTCCAACAATCATGCTTTGCGAGGAGCGCGCTTAGTTAAGTGGCAGAAGCGTTCGCTTGAAAAGCAGCAGATTGCGCAGTGGGGTTCAAGTCCAGCTGCGTGCAGTTGTCTCGAGTAAATGTGCCACCGATCAACCTCGCTGTCGCTGTTTCAGCTGATTCAAGAGACAGCACGTCCTCTGTCGACCTACGATGGTGGCGCGCCATTGACAGCAGCCACACCCTGACCGCCTTCGGTTGTCTCCTCCTCATGGTGGAATTCCTGACGCCAGACAGTTAAAATAAAACTCTATTCTAAAAAACAAGATACTTTACGAATTTGACTTTTAATTACGTGTTTTTAAAAACTAATAACAACACGATGTCTGCATGAAAACTCGGGTTTAATTCATTCGTTAAATTTAAATCTCTGAAGCTTCCAGAAAAAATCCTGACTCAATTTCACAATTTAACTATCGAAAAAGTCAAACTCACTTAGACGGAAAATACCTGTCTTTATTTGCTAGATCTCAGACCATTGCCACTCCAATAATGCACTGTGTCTTGAGCCTCTATATTAATTTGCGCTAAAACTTTTTGTAACAAGCTCTACTTTCAACCAAATAAAGCACAAGTCTTCTGCAGTTGAGAAAGGAGACAAGGATTTTCGGAGAAAACACGCGGTCGCGGTTAATCCGGAAACATTTTACCTAAAACCGATTTTTCCAGAGGTCAATTTCTTTCTCAAAAATACGTCAGAAATTTTTTGTTAAATTTTTGCTTTTAAAAAAAAATTGAAAATATAAACCAGTGACTATACTTCTACTTTGAAGTTGAAACAAAAGCAACAAGAAGGCAGTCGAAGTCGGATATTGTTACTAACGGGTATTATTTCTTACTCTGACAAGAGGACACATTACTTCTTTAAAACGATTGCATTGAAACTAACTATAATTAAACACGGCTAGTTTTAGCGCACATTTTTAAGGTCAACTGCTTACAACTAGGCTCAAATTCCAATATGCGATTTCCCAGACAAACTTTGCAAAACCACTAGGTCGAAGCAAACTTTGGATGAAAACTGCTAATAGAAATTTATTTAAATGTAAACATTTAGTGTGCAAACAAATTCTAAGAGCTTTGCTATTATACTTTAGATATGCAGCTAGAAGTTTTATTTTTTGTACTTTTGTATCAGAAACTTAGAACCGAGAAGGGACAAACCAAAGGCTGCTAAACTTGGCCACTGTCATTGTGAAATGCTACCTCATAGGTCAACAAAGAAAGGTGCTGATTCTACAGAATAGCTGCATTCAAGCTAGTTGAAGCAGCACTGCTTGCTTGATCGCGCACATCCATCCGAGACAACTGCACACACCTAGATTTGAACCCTACTATGCAGTTCATTCTTTTCCAAATAAATACTGCTACTACTGAATCAAACGCCTCAAAAGTTTTATTACAGTAGATAAGTGTGTGGCAACCATTAAATTTATTTCTTATTTCAACAGTCTTGCTTGCACTTTTACCTTAATACTTAGTGAGGAGCTTCATCCCATGCGAAAATTGCGCTCTGATATCAGGGTAGTTCCCTTGGTTATCTTTTCTTCAAACTTGAATGGCCGTAAGTTGTCGCAATCTCATTTTAAGTTGATCTTTCACTGCAACTGAGTACGGGTTTAAATTTGCTAAATAGCTATTTCAAAAAAAAACAAAGCATATTAAGTTAAATCTTAATCATCGCTAAGACATAATTTTAATTTTTTCGAATCACGTTTGTGTACGTTTTGACGATTTTTCGGCCACTCAATGCTTCTTGCACATCACTACTTGAGCTCTTCAGTTTCTCCAAAGACTCCAGCAAACTGAAAATAAATAAAACTGAATTTGTAGCATTTTCGACATCTGCCAGCTCGCATGTTTTCTTCCCGCGTTAATTATATCAACTAAAATTTCAAATTTACCCAACTTTTCAGTCATATAAACACGAAGGCTGACATTGAAAGAAATGTTTAGCCTCAAGCAGTGTGCTGCAGCTCTTTCAGCTAGTGATCAGCCTAGTTTTTAAAGAGATCACTTCCTATAATCAAGTTGTTTTTTGAGAAAAAATTCTGAGTAAAAAACTTTTTTGTAAAACTAGTTTTTAAAGAACGATTATTTTTTGAAGTAATAGTTATGCACATCAAATTATTCAGTTGGAAGCAATTGAAAACGCTCAATTAGGCCTCTCAAGCTGATAAAATGAGTTTTAGTTGTTTAAAGTGCAGTTTTTGAGTCGACTATTGAAAAATTTCTAAAACAAGCTCTAAACGCAAGAAATCCATACAGACGATTCAGCAACTGCATGTACAGAAAAATAAACTCTTCAAAGCAGTTAAACCCCAATCTTTACAAAGCTATTTTTCTTTTTGAACCCGAGAAAAACTGCCGCATTCAATCAACTGCAGTCGATTTTTGATAGCTAGTGAGATTTAAATAAAAATTTTTCCAGTTTTGCGCATAAATGAAGTGCTATAAATTGTTTACTGTAACCTAAATCTTGGTTCAAAGCCATCAAAAAAGCAGATAAGCATGCTCAAAAAATTGTTTAGAAATTTTAAATTAGATGTATAACACCTGCATCAATCAAAAGACAACAAATACCACTGGAAACAAAACGCAAGTAAAGTGCTATGTACCTTCTTGGGTATATTACTTCTCTTAGGCATCTAAAGAAAGTTGAAGAACACGGCGCGTTAGTAATGAAACAATCCCCAATTACCAAGTGTGTTAGGAATGAGTATTTATTGGAATTAATAACAATGACCAAAAATGACTGCTTGTGAATTTGTGAAAACAAAAAGTGAAATAGAAATGCTTATGGCAAAACTACGGCGCTTTTGCCAACGCATTCCATTTGGCTGAGCGCGGGTTCAAACAGTTCCAACATAAAGATTTAGTAAAAAAGACTTGACATAGAGTGTCAGAAGTTTCGAAGCAAAAGCGACTTTGCGAGCTTTGATGCTACATTAAAAGTCGTTCTAACTCGCATTCGGTTCTGACAACTAAGGGGCACGGATGATCGACGCATTTCCCATTGATTCCTACACACGGTTAGTCACCAGACCATTCTGCAAATGCAGTGAATTTCTTTTTTAAGCAAACAGAACAAACTTTGCTAAGTTTTGTATTTTCCTTCGCAATTTGGTTGAAATGTTTTGGTTATACCTTATTAGAGTTAAATTTAAATACGAGTTCCAAAGTATAGTAAACGATCTAACAGATAATTCACTTTACTAATTCGTAATAGCGGGTAAATAGCAATACAATTAGTAATTGACCGAACAACTCAGACCGACTGCGTTTCGTTCGCTATGTTTACTCTCGATTCTATGCAAGTTTACATTTAGCTTGTGCAGCTTGATTGCTCCCAACATGCATCAAAATAATTTCCTCGACTTTTGGTATAAATAGCTTTTATAGTTTAAAACTTTTAAACTGGATAATTACGCAGTTTTTATGGAAAAACTCACGTTCTAAAGTGCATTCCCCGGTCAAATGTTGGAGAATTGAAAGCTAAATGCACTTCCATTTTTGTGGTTTGAAGGTGCAATGTTACATAAAAGGTTGATTTAAAAACTTGACATTTATGGGATATTTCAGCCAGGCAAAAAACAACTTTTCAAACATTTTGACAAAAAATTAACTTTTTTTTAGTTTTGCATATTACGCATGCAGAGGGTGATGAGTTTATTTTTTTGCTCTGCTATTTTCTATTTTTTCTACGGATAAATCAATCAAAACCACTGGTCACCGACGTCATCGCGGACGCAAAAGGGCATGCCGGGCAGCAAACAAGGAAAGATCGCCAGTGGCAAACTTCGCACAATGACATTCAATGCACGATTGATTCGTACATTCACTCAACTAGCCGATTTTGTGGAAGATATGGCGTAAATCAAAATTCGACATGAACTTTTAAAAATCTCTAAAACTTTACAATTTTAACAGTTTAGGTGCTCCAGAGAAACTTTAACCTTCAAAGACTGCTTTTTTGGTTTTCTATCTTAGGAATGGAATCGTGCTTAGTTAAACCGCAGTGACGTTCGCTTGGAAAAGAGCGCATTGTGTAATGGGGTTTAAATCTAGTTGTCTCAGATGGATGTGCCCAACTAAGTAAATTGTGCTATTTCGTTTCAGATAGCTTACATACAGCTAGTTCAGGGAAACAGCACGTCCTCTTGCCGACTTACGAATGGCATCC
>JACCHV010001423.1:0-14423 GCA_018907245.1 Eupristina koningsbergeri | reverse complement strand
ATGACATCCCAACGAAGAAGGCATCTTTCATGCATCTGCTGGAGCCATTATTTACGTAAAACATGCATCGGCCGAATGATCGAACAAATGCGCTATATCTTCAACAGAGTCATCCAGATGACGCTTGAACTCAAAGCAGGACAAGCACTGCGACTCACACAAGGGTACGCCCCACACACTCGTCACACCCAACAGCAATATCATCCGTTCCTGAACGACTTCACGCGACCTCTAGCAAGCAGCGGCACGCACCAACTGGTGATAGACAACTTCAACGCAATGTTCATAAGCAACACCACACCCTCCTCCTTCGCTCACGCAGCACCATCCTTCTGCACAAGAAAGACGACCTATCTTGTTGCCCAAGCCAGTCTACAAGCTTGTCACACGCATCCTAGTGAGACCAAGTCGAAATCACTGTCCACAACAGACTCAACGCAGAACAAGCCGGCTTCAGATGCAGCTACTCACCACATACTCTTCGTCGATCTGCTCATCAACAAGTGCCAACAATGTAACCTGTCACTCTTCCTAGTGTCCATAGACTTCAAGAAAGCCTTCGACACAATAAAACACGAAACCATTTAAGAAGCTCTGCAGACATGCAACATAGACGCACAACGATCGCAACGATGCAGCACAACTCTACACACCTGGCACAGCATCAATTACAACGATCCAGAGAGAAATGCAGCAAGGAAACTCGTTGTCTCCTCTACTTTTCATGCTGGCACTCTAAGAAGCGATGCAAAGAACAAATTGGGGCGACGGCGACCATCCGATCCTGGACAAGTTGCCTTGCTTCCTCGCCTGCACGCACATCGTGCTGTATGCCGACAACTTCAATAGCCTGCAAGAAACGCTCTGCTCATTCGTTCATAAACACAGGAAATCGGTCTGCAGGTAAACGCCAACAAAATTGAATACATGGCAAACAGAACATTACTTGGCGACCTTACACTTCGTGGTAAAAACGTACACTAGTCACACAACTACTGCTAGCTTAGCCAGATCGTGCACATGCTCCCACAATCACAAGCTCAGCAGCTGCATTAGTGCAGTATGGATCGCGTTCAGCAAACAAGAAGTGTACACATTACAAAGTAACAAAGTGGAAGCACGTCAGCAAGCGAGACTTGCAACTAACGACGACAGAGCCTCACTAAAGTAACCAGAGCGAATGTCCCATCTTTTATCCTCTTCCTACATTACGTTGTCTGCTCGAATCAGAATCCAAATAAATAGAAAACAAATTAATAAAATAAAAAGTAAGCCGGTATGCACGCAGTCCACAGTCCTTCCATCAAGTGCCGTGCCTCATTCAAGTCACTCTGCAAAACACTGCGCAAACGGCATTTTCCCGGTCTTCTGACCGTCTTCCGTCAAATACCACTCTCTCCGAATCTCCAAGTGAACCAGTGTTCTGAAAGCTGCTTCGTTGTCTGTTGCTGATCTCTCTGAATTCTTGGAAAGCGTTTTTGCGTGGGATGCGAAGCGGTTAGAGAAATAGAGGCACGTGATCTCTCGCATGGTTTTTGCGAAAACGAAATCACTTTTCTCGGCAAAAGGAGACCAACCGGCTGTATTTCAACTCTGCCCCAAGAGCTCGAGTTCCAGCCAACAGCCTTGATTGCTGAGCCACTGCGGCACACACCGGGGTCGCCGAATAAGTTATACTTCCACTTTGCGTGGCTTAAATCGACGCAATAGAACTTCTTGATATGTGTCTTTACAATTGTAATGCCCTACAACAAAGTCCTCATAAACCGTAAAAAGCTTTTCTTATCATCGTAGAGGGCCAGAGACAACTACCGTTTATGTCGACTTTTACCACAACACCGAAGCAATCTTGCAAGTTCTTTTGACCGTGATGAACGTCCGGCAGCGACATCTGAGACGACTAAGACGGCGGTGGCACAATGACTTCGTTAAAAACGGCTGGAAAGTGCTGGAAAGTTATGATGAGAAACGAGAAGACGTAATATAGTGTTCAGAGGGCCTACACTGAGATGCAAGCTGAATGAGGCGAATCGAGGGAACCTGAACTGCGAAGCTTGAGGTCAGAACGCGAGGCCGAACCGCGCCTACAGAACCACAAGGATCAACTTGGGTAGATTGATCATCCCTTACAGCAGCGCACTACAGTGCGCTGAATGATAAGAAGGACGACAACTCAGACTAGGACAGGAGTGCGGACTAGCAAAACTCACACCCAGCTATGCAGCCGACTCTGCCTTACCACTGGCTGAGCAATCTCAAAAGCTCAAAATTCGGGAGAAGGCAACAACTAAGTAGAGCTTACATCCAACTAGGCACACCTCCCAAATCCTGGCATGACGCCACTGTCGATCGCCTAAGTAATCAACGCGAGGTAGGAGACTGAACTAGGCTGGGAGAACTGACTCTGGAGAAAGGTGGAGCTAAGTGGATGATCGAGAGCCTTCAGCGGCGAGCTAGTACCGAGATGAAGCCAACAAATTATATTCTGTTTGTTTGTTTGCGTGTGTTCAAGGTGATATAGGAAATAAATAGAATTGAATTGAAGGTCCGGCAGGTACTGTCTCTTTGGGTGAAGGTCTGTGATGTGTGTGAGCAGCCAAGTTAGTCTGGCCAAAGTCTCCTTCAAGTCTCAGATGTTGTCAGTCGTTGTGCTACCTGGGCAAGCCAGCCATCGCAGCCGAGAACAGGCTTGCTACTGTGGCAGCATGGCAAAACGTTAAGCGAGCAGTTTAGGAAGAAACCGAATCGATCGAATCAAAAGTATAGCCTCCATCTAGATAAATTAAGCCACAGCTATAAGTTTGTGGACGTGCAAAATGTAGTGAGAGATTGTAGTAATCTAACTGTCTGTGCTTTTTTGAAACCCAGTTGAAGCGCTTAAAACGATAGAGCATAAGAGCGCAGAAAAAGCTTGCTAAGTCACCAAAAGTTAAGTCTCCTTGACGTCGTGTTTGGGGTTCACGACTAACCAACGTCCCCCAGGTAGCTCAGGGTAAGAGTCAGTGGTTTTTGAGGACACGTGGGCAGGAGTTGAGGGTGGGTCACCCAATGATTCGAAGATTGACCTACGAAGTCTATACGCTTGCTTGACTGGGCGGGAGAGTGGTGGAGTGGGCCCAAAGTAGTAGCTTCCCGTAAACCGGCTCCGGCCGGGGCGCACGACGCTCGTGCTGTTCGTATAGTCGGGAGGTCTCAGGGCCGCCAATGAGAAACCGAAGCCGTCTCTTGAGGCGGAAAAAAATGCGGCAGTAGCAGCAGGGAGTCCACCCCTTTTAGGCGGGTCGGAAACAGTTCGGCTGAACCGTAATCTTTTGCATGAGCAGGAATCCCGGCTCTCCTATTCGTCTGGCCTTGAGTGAGCTGTCGCTTTCGCACAGCTTACTCTTCGGTCGAAACCAATCTTGGTTTGCAAGACTAGCTGTTGTGCCTGCTTGCGTCTTGCCTTCTCGCTGTTCAAGGTGAATCTTCGAAAAGCTGCAGACGCATTAAATTACAGGAAAACTCGCTGTGTTTCTTGATTTGGTGTTTCTAGGTACACCGCGTCATGGCCTAGTTTGCTGGTCATCTGGTGCTTTCAATCAGCATAAATGCTGCGATTCCGCTTGTTCTCTAAAATCTACATCAACTGCTCGTGTTTAGCAACGCTGTTGAACGACCTTTGACGCCATCATTTTTTGGGCGCTATGTTCCTCTCCTCCACTTCCGATTACATTATCGACACACAGCTGTTTTTTGCCTTGTCAGAGAAATTACTTAAATCTTTGCTAAAAATTTATGATCTGAATTTTACCGGTGAGCAGTGTCACCGTCGTGGCCCAGAAGTTTCGCTTCAAATCAATGGAGCTTTGGATTTCGGACTACAACGGTCAGAACTCGAATAGTACCATCTGAAACAACAGGACAGACTCGTCGGAGCGAAAGGTCATTGCAGACGTCGTTGTTGGTGTCAGAGTGTTGTGGAATTCCTATCATTAAAGGATTCGTGCTCAGCCTGAAAAGTGCTATCGCTAGAATAGACTACAGAGGTTCTGATCGTAAAACCGTAGAGACTCCGACAACCTTGTGACGAGAAGTGAAACTGCGTTAAAGCTTGCGAGTTTCAGAGACCTGGTCGGCGAACATGTGCAAACCAATCTTGTTCATTCCAGGTAAACTGGAGAAAGCGATTTCGAGTCTTTGTGTCGACAATTCCGACCTTATTTGGACGTTTAAACGGCCATTGCTAGGATGCCGAGAACGAGTTTAGAAGCAGTTCGGCTGCAAACAGGGTCACTCACAGTCTCGTCAAGCTTGTGAAGAAGTTCAGCGCTGACGTGGTTGTCAGTAATTTCTGGAAAGTGCATCCACCTACCTGCTGCAATTGTTCTCTTGGGTGTCGAGCCATGTTTGAAAGCAGCGTTAAATTGCCTCAAAACCAAGGACATTGCCGAGCCGCTGGTTGGTGCGCAGCCAGCAGGCTCAGCACTATTTATTCACACTGAAAGCTGCTCGCAGTGCGGCTGCCACGCTATCAAGGCAAAGGCTTTGCTTGTCGGCTCTATAGCCTCAAACACAGATTGCAGGTGCTATTTACTGTGTTGCAGCATTCAAGCCTTCTCCGCTTCCAAGTCCTCACAGCATTCAAGCTTCACTTTCGACAGAAAGCACAAAGCACACCCTCCGACGATCTCTGCTTTTTCTCTTTCAGCATCCTCGGTCAACTAACTTTTGCTACCCAAGCTGGCAGCATCAGATTAAACATTCACAAGGCCGAGCCTCATTTGTGAATTTTGCATCATGTGTAGACTGGTCTAGAGAGCAAACTGTTGGAGACACTGAAGTAGCTCAGGGCTGTGTCGAAAGGGCTCATGCAAGTTCTGGCTGCTCAAACAGAGAGCTTAAACCAAATTAGTTTTGTGATGTCCGAGAGCGACTTTTTGCGACTGTCTGTCAAAACAAGCCTACTGTTTGTTGTTGACATCCATGAGATAGCTGCATCGCACTAACGATGCAAGATAATTGTTGTTTTGTTAGCGGGATTGTGAGCAGATACGATGGGAAGAACAGTTGGGTAGTGAGTAGCCAGTGAGTGCTCAAATCGGCTCATCTTTGAATTAAACAACTGGGGTGCTCACCTTATTTGCGTCTTTATTCCACGTGGTCATGTTTCCTGAATGCGGCCAGTGCTGATTTCCGACTTGATTAGGGAGCGGGAGTGTTCCCAGTTCATATGACTATTCCTTGGAGCGGCCTGCATTTGACCTGTTGCGTCGTTCATGCTGCATTTGCGCAACTCCTCACCTCTGCAAGAACTGGGTTTATCCGTCAACCCGGCTTGGGTTGGAGTGGTTAAATCAGTGAAGCTGCCCGTGGAAAAGGTCGACTTTGGCCTTCTCAGTCCGGATCCAGGGACTGCCCAAAAGTGACCTGCGGCTCGATCTGTGTTTTTGTGCTCGGTTAGGCTGACACGGACTAAGGACGACACGTTCCCCTCCTGGTTTAGCCGTTTTCTTCGGGACCCAGCACGCGCGTTTTCAAGGTTCCTTTCTTGACTTCTTCTTTGGAATTTATTCACCGCGGCATTGGACAGATTGATCAGAACGCTATCGTCCGGCAACGCTGGCTTTCTTCTGCTTCCATCTTTTTCCCCCACAATTAAAAATATCCCGTGTCTTAATTATGTACGACACGAAACATGAAATGCCTCTCATGAGTGAGTTTCCTGCAAACAGTTGTTTCCGTCTTGACTTTTGGAACACGTTTGTTTTGAAGGAAAAGCAGATGAGGCGAGGGGGAGTAAGAGTTGTTTTTATGAGCACCTTTTTGTGAAAATGATGTTTGATGATAATAATTGTTAACGTGCTAAATATGAGTTTTGAAATAGCCCCTTAGCTTGTAATAGAAATTTTAGTGGTCTAGCGGCCCGCTCTATCAAAGCTGCTTTTACAAGTCCCGAGTCGTTTCTTATCGTCTTCCAAAACCGAGGCACCTAGGCCTAGGTTTGGCACGCCGGCAAGACTTGTTCCCTCCAGACTATTCGCAGCCTTATGCTCAACTAACTTTGGCTGGCTTTTAGACGCACTCTCAAGCCGAATCCAGCTAATTGCGTTGAAAGCGATCGATAGGGACGAGCCAGAAAGACATCGTGTCTAATCTTTGACGGTCGACCACAGTGATGGACGACTACGTTACAATCCTGCACCACTTGATTCTACTGTTTATCAACCAAGCTCAGGTTTTAAGTGGCAAGTCTTTCCTGTTGTTGAAGAGACGCAGCCGATCTAGCTGCCACATAGAAACGCTCTCATCTGGTGTTTTAGCGCTTCACTGCTTCTGTTCTCTCATCTGTCTCACACTAACGATGCACCGCTACATCGGCTGGCTTCTGAACCATTACCAGCCACTGGTCAACGCCAAGCATCTGGCCCGTTGGGACATGATGAGAGCAAATGCTAGCGACCGCAACTTGGATTTGTCTGTGGGGCTGCGGCAGCTACCAGTCGTCAAAGGTGGCTTTAATTCTGATGCGTCGTTGCACTTGCAGCATCTTTTGCAGGTTCCCAATGGCACTATAAAAAGTGGAACTTCTCCTACGCAGCCAACCAGAGCTTCCGACCTTACATGGAAGACCGCATGTCCTTCATACACAAGCCACAGAATTACAATCTCTCCATATACTCGCTCTTCGACGGTCACGGTGGCGCTGTGAGTCGCGTCTTAACCGTTCCTGATTCAAGACTGATTTAGCACGTTGCCGACTTTCTTGAGCGCAATTTCAATCGTCGAATCGTGCGCATGCTCGAGGAAAAGAAGCGTCAACTTGGTGAAGCCGCGTATACGGACGACGCACTGGTTGTGCGAGCACTGAGCGACGAAATCGAGCGTATCGACGCCGACCTGACTGCTGCACGCATTTCCACCTCATACACAGGTGAGTTTGCTGAAAAGTCGGAACTTTAAGGGATGTAAACGCTGTAATGTGACCCGAGGTCTGCACCCTTCGACAAGAATCAAACTTGTGATTTTCTGGACTTGGAAGCCAGCTATCTTTATCAGACTGTATTCACAAAAATACGACCATGGCAATACCAACTAAGTCTGGAGGAATAAGGTTATTGTTAAAACAAGCTGATTGGGTGTGATCTTCGGTCATCTGTATTTGTGCTTGACACTTGAAGCGAGCGAATAGTGCATTAATAGTCACTTCTCGTTTTATCAGCGACTTAAAGATTAAAAAATTATTGACATTTGCGGGAGAAGAGCCGGAGCGAGGCTTAAGGCAGAAACTTTAAGCACAAGTGGACTTCAAGCACTTCGCACCCACAGAGCTTCTGTTCGAAAACTAGTTCTATCGTTCCAGGCTCAACTCTGATTTGTGCCCTAGTTCACCACAACCGCTACTTAACCATTATCAATGTCGGCGACTCGAGGGCCGTAGGCGCTGACCTGGACGGCAACTGTGTTTCGCTTTCTTCAGATCATAAGCCCAACTGTGTAAGTTCTTAGGGGTTTTAGTGCGTTGTGAACTAGTCGATCAAATTTGTTCTGAAATTTTTTGTCCCCACCAAAATGGCTCACACCTAGAACGTGCCAAATCAGCCTAGTCAACTTGTCTTTGTCGCTGCGAGCTCGTGGTGACGCATGCTATTGCAAGTCTTCGCTTGCCCTCAAACTAACGTCTTCTTTCCCGTTCCAAACTGGCGTTTCACTTTGGCTCCTCGGATGGTCTGACCGGAATGGTCGTAGTAGTCCAAAGATGCCTCTGGCGTTGTGTCTAAACTGTCGATTACAAAGTTAATACCAAAGCTATGGAGCCAGTGTGGCCCTAGATTTGCGCGCACTTGGTTGCAACCTTACACGTCACAAACCGTGAGGGCTGTCACCACTGCTAGCGACGAGCACCATCTTGTAGTCAGTGGAAAGATGTACTATTCCATAGACTAGCTGCTTTTGAGCTGGCGGTAATTGGACAGTACCTGCTTAATTTCGTGCACCCACTCGAGTCAACTGCGCACAGCTATGTTTCAACCTCCACTATCCGGTCAAACGCCGCCGCTACTTGACCAGACACGCCGTTTACGTATCTTACTATTCTTATCATAATCGAGTCTTCGCATTTTTACGAGGAAAACAGCGGTCGCACTTTTTCTTTACCTAGCGTTTCGATTACTTCTGCCCAACTGTTGATCGTCAACGTCGTCACAGATGCAAAAACATGTCTGGCTCAATAGCCGCCCAGCAGAAAAATACAAAACAAGTCTTTGCCGCTGACGTTCAGTGCTTCCTCTGTAAATAGTCTCGTCTAGCTACTCTTTGAGCCGACCAAGAAGGTGCTAAACGATAACTTCACACACGAGCTAGAAGCCAGTTGACAGATAATAGTGCAGAACCGGAGTGAGTAAACCTTCCGTTAACACTTTGTACTGCCGTTGCTGATTGATCGGAAAACAAAGTATACGAGAGCTCTCCACAACCGAGTTTGCATACATCTTTCTGAAGCTTCTTTGAAACGACTTTATTTCGAAAGATGTCCTTCCAATCTTGTCGCATGTCTTTAACGGTTTGGCAACTGCTACCAATTGTAACGTACTTCTGCAGTTTATTGTTTAAGAAGCCCGAGTCTTGTCCTTGGATAGCTTAAGATGAACGTAGAGTGCGAGAGACAGTTGCTACTTACGGTCCATCAGTTCGTCTGAAACAACAGCCGATAACAAACCAAACACTAAATCAAAGAAGCAGCGACGCAAAGCCGAGCCGACAAAGTGATTACTCAGCTCTTGGCTTAGGCAGCAACGTTAACTCCCTCAAAGCTGACTTCTTTTGGCGGTTTCAACAGTAGTGTAAGATGCGCTCTCCGGCAACTACGAAGGCTACCTCGAAATCGTAGAGCGGCTGCGGTGGTCTCCACCTTTTTGTCCTTGTTCTGATCTCTAATGGAATGTCCCACTTTGTCAGCCAACATTTTCAAATAAGTACCCACTGATAGCCAGTGATCAGACTTTCCTTCCGGTGTCCATGCTGCCGTCATGCCTTCTGTTGGAACAATGTTCTTACTGTCTTCGCATGCCGAACGCCGTCCGTATCGGCACTTGAATTTCCCAACAAAGTAGGTCGTCGCGGTATCTCCTTACCTCTTGCAGTTGTATTGACCTGTCGAAAGACCTACGGTATGGCTTATCGCAGCGTCTGTTGCTTGCGAACAGACAAAACCGACGGCTGCAATTGTTAATCGTCGACGTTGTCGTGCAAACAGGGACTATGTGCGGATCGTTGGTTGCACAATGAGCCGGACAGCTTGAAATCTACAACTTCGACTTCTCCCGATTTGTGCATTATGTCTTGGAACGTCAGAATACAGTATAACCAACGTGCTGCACTTTGGAGTTCTGCGTAGGATATGCGCTCTACAGCAACAAAAGCTCGAATAACGTCCAATTAACAGCGGTATGGAGCTCTATGTCAATCGACCTACAGCCGAGGTAGTCGGCCCACCCATCGGCATTACTTTACAGGTTTGCATACCATACTGGAGGCAAATCAGCGCATGATAGTTACAAATTCGCTCATGAATTTAATACTTGCTTTATTAATTCAAGTGGGTCGTTTGACAAGTCGAGGGATTAGGCACAATGCCAAATGTACCTGTCTACTGCTAGCCTCAAAGTGTCGTTCAGATTTCGGATTTAAATTTAAGACAGTAGTTATAGCCTGGAAAAAGCGGCGGCTTGCGATTGCTGTTTAGAAATAGCGGGCAGCTCGGCTTAAAGGACATCCGATGCTAGGTCAGCAGAGGTCGTTCTTCGATTTCCCCTGAGTGCACGGCGTTCTCCAGTTTTGGTCAAAGTAAGAGCCTATGTTCAAGTATTTTACTGAGATAAACGAACTTCTATGAGACGAGTTCGCGCAGTCGAGCCGCACTAGTCAAGTCTTGTGGTCGACTCTGGCCAGCGGGATGCTACGGATTAGCGCTTTCCTTTTTGGGAAAGTGCGGCTTAGCGCGACTCGGCTGGACAAGCTTTAATCGAGTCGATGAACTGCCCATTTGAAAGCAGCTAGTTTTAAGGCTGCCCAGCCAGCAGTTAGCCTGTGCAAATGGGCAGCTCTCCCGTCCGCTTGCAAGTAGCGACTGAATCTCGGCTCGGGACCTGAGTTTTGAGGGTCCAACAAAGGCTGAAAGGCGATCCTTGAGTTCGAAATTAATCAAATTATTTCCGTGTCCTGCGCCTAGGAACGATTATAAACTGAGGAGCCATTCAAAAGTTGTCACAAGAGAAATTTTGAGACATGGTTTTTAGTTCACGACAGTAATAATAAGGGGCGGTGACATCTGGGTCCGCTTAGTGGATTAACTTTTTTCATAGCACTTATGGCGAGCTTTAAGATCGGCAAATTCTTTGAGTTTGCATTTCGGCACTTCGAAGACGGTTTTTCTTGGTGTTTCAAACGATTTGGGAGTTTAAGCACCATTCCTCAACTGAAATGTCCCAGCATCTGAGAATTAGGCTTCCTCAGGCTGAGAAGGCCGCGCTTGAAGTATTAACTGGAGACGCAGCGTCGACTCCCAGATCGATCTTAACATTTGGGATATGGTCTTTAGTTTAGAGAACAGTAAGCGACCTCTTGCTTGCTGGTCGTGCAAGCCACTTTCGAGTCGCTACAATGTTCGGCGTTTCGGCTGCACGAAGCTCTCGACTCCGCAGTGTCCGAAATTGGAAGCGTTTCTGTTCAAAATCTTAGATACCTCAGAAGGCTAGCCTAAGGAACGGGAAAGAAGAGCTGGAAAACATACTGGAGCATTTCCTCGATTTCTGCGGGTATCCGAGTTCTTTTGACCTTTGAGAGTAGTATCATGCCATGAAGTAGCAACTTTGGATTCTACCTTCCACGCACACAACCGCTGCTTCGGGACTAGTGTGCAGTCAAATTTAAACCTGCTTCTTTCGAAGCACTCTGGAAAGAGAAGTCATATTCCTGCAGAGGGAAGGAATTATTTCTGGGTTTTGAGTTTGTTTAAAACACCGCTAGTTCAAATTATTGCTTTGTGAAGGCTCCTACTGTCCCAAAGGCAGTGTTACTTTCCACTTTGTTTAACGTAAATGTCGTAATTGAAGCAATTTCTTGGTGCAGTCACTTCTTGGGAGACGTTAGGAAATCAAGCCGGACTCTTTTTCAAAACGCGTACGCTCTTTCGAGACCATCGAATTGCTTTCTGATTGCGGAGGGTTAGTGCACCGGTTTCTGTTCCCAAACTTGCGACGCTAGTTTCGAACGCTTGCTCAGAACCAGCTTTGGAAAGCGGGACTATGTTTGTTCGTGGTTGAAAAATGTCCTGGACAGCACCTGACTCGACAAAATCGAGATTGTCTATGAGAAAAAGCCTTGTCGTTTTAAAGCCGACAATAAACCAAACAGGAGGAAGAGATTAGGTGCTGTGAGGGCGTCTTTGCTCTTGACATCGCGAATACATGACGTCTCAGGGAAAACAAGCAAGCCCAATCAATTCTGATTACAATGCTTTTGTCCAAAATGTTTGGTGCATTTGGAGGAAAGGGGGAGACTTGTTGGTATGCTTTAAATTCTCGAATTTAGCCCGAGGAACGCGAACGAATCGAGAAAGCTGGAGGTTTCGTGGAGTACTACGGTGTCGAGCGTGTCCAAGGCATCCTGTCTGTGTCAAGGTAAGGTGCTTCTGGATGTTTGGCGATTGCGAGTTAAGCTCAAAGTTTCGATTCTTAAAACTTCCGAGCACTTGCATAAGACTAGCAGTATTAAAATGCTGCGGACTGTTTACTTCTTGAGTCCAGCAAAAAGCCAATTTGTTTAGCATTAACGGCTTAATCTATCCATACACGTATTAGGAAATGATTTGCTTAAGACGAAGAGATTTTAAAAACCCATGTTTAAATGTGGTTAATTCTCGAACAGTTTACTCTAAGCCTGTCATTTTGCCGCCCAATTCCTAGACTTTAACTGACACTCCCGAGGAGTAAAACCATAACTGTTCTCTTTACCGAGAAGATGGGTTTAAAAGCACGCGCGTCCGGAATTAATGCGAATATCAATTCCATAAACGCCCGGTTCGCACAACACTGCGACAACTGCAAAGTGCACTCAGAAACACCGGAGACAAAATGAGTGCGGCCGCGCAACTTGTAGTTCCAAGCAGTCTTCCGTCCAAGGGCCACCTGCTTTCAGCCTTTCCGACAACGATGCTCTGAGACCTGAATGAGCAAATTTGACGGAAGATAGAGTTTTCCCAAGTTTGCACTTATTTCGATGGTCATTTTTAATGGTTGTAGCCGTTCTTTGCGAGCTCTTGGCCAGCGTTTAGGATGTGGTCTTTGTGTCTGGCAAAGCCCAAACTCTGCCGATGCTTTGGGGAAGCTTTCGGCATCGAAAGCAATCTTAGGGTTGATTTGTGGGAACTTGGAGCCAAGGCTGATCTGCATTCCGCCGAACTTTTCAAACGGTTTTTTACACTTTGCGGTTTTTATTTGTGGCTTCAAAGGCGGAACGAGAAAAAGCGGCTTGAAAACCTGCGGAGTCTGCTGCTGTTGCTGACAGCAACCCTCCTTCAAAGCAGCGAGAGCAGACGCGCTGCTTTTGTAAGTCGCTCGCATCAAGGCAGTTGGGACTGAACACCATCAGTTCGATTAGACATTCGCTCGAGCGGATCGAACAGAGCTGCTTTTAGACCTCATCAGCGACTTTTCAGGACAAACGTCACCGCCAACCGACAGGACAAACACGTTCTACGACCTTTTCAAAGTTCAAGTGTCTTAGGTTTTTATTAGGTCACGAGGCTAGCCTCACTGCGAGTAATTCCAGGAATCGGCCGTAATTTAAATGATTCCGAAAAGGGAAGGGAACAAATCAAATATTATTTGTAAGTTTACAAAAATCTAGTTAGCTTGCTGATTACGTAACTTTGCTTTAAAGGTCAACAATTAAACTGCCCGCATGCCCATTTGCAAATTGGATTCTTCTATTTAAAATGCCGACGTCAGGCTGGCTCGAACGATAATGGTTGGGGAGGGAAGGGCATTGTTAGTTGGGAAATATCCGCATCTCTGGGCAATTTCGTCTTAAGCTGTTGGCAGTTCCTGCCAGCCTGGACCCAGTGCGATTGTTTGGTTCCTAACCTCACTCGCGCTTTCGAAGATCTGCAGCTAGGTCGGCTGTGTGCAGATCGAACGCCAGAACAAAACGGCGATTCTCCGTTGTATCGGCTCCAAAGCTTGCGAAACAAGTGCGCTCTGCTCCGGGGTACATACTTTGATGACTCACTTGAGTGTCGATCGTCTTTGGAGGTTTTGCCTTTTGATTCGGCCAATTCGGGATTTAGCAGAAGACAACCCGGAAATTCGTGCCAAATTAGCCCCGTCTTTGTCGAGCATCACTTTGTCGGCAGGAAACGTGCCGTTTTAGTAAATTAATTGCAAGTGTAACTAATCATCTCTTGATTCGTCGTTTGTGCTCTTGGATTAACCGCATTTAGCTAGAAAAAATCTGAGCGCCCTTTTAAGCGAATATTGGCCGCTTAGCTGCATCCTTGGCCTGAATGTTCACGTCTGTATTATGGCTGAAGCTTGGTCTAAAGCTTCAAAAATTTTTTTTGGCATTTGAAGCCTTCAAGGTTGACCAAACACTCGGGTTAAACGACGTCGCGTCCGGCGAAGAAGCAGCACCAGGAGATGACGCTCTTCAGTTGAATTCAACTTTTCGTAGAGCAGAAGCTATCTGCGCACCGTACGATCAATGCCCGGGCGGTTGACAATGTTGTTTGTTTACGGTACCGCCACGGTTCTAAGAACGCAACTGCTTGAACCTGGACGGTTTGTTTCCTTGCTTTGAAGAAAGGCCACATCGACGTCAAACGACGGAAATTTGGACTTGAATTACTCGGAACTGCGAAGCCGACCAGACTCTGTAACACTTGCAATCTGAGGACAATGCCACCTAAAGTAACACGTCCAACCTGAGTAAATTGTTGATCCTGCAAAGTTTGCCCGTTCTTTACTTTAACTGAGAAAACTTTACGCCGAATGTCAGGGACAGACTCAAGCATTGTTCTGTTAGGACGTTCAGAATAACTGACTTCTGAATAAATTAACCTTCACTCAGAAGCAGGATGATATCCGATTGATAGCAATGGCGACGTTTCACGGGCATAATTCATTCACATTGTTTCGATGGGGGAGGGGGGAGGGGGGGGGCGGGGGGAGATAGTAAACTATCGCTGCAGAAAAAGTACGAAGCACCTAGTGCCTTCGGAATACAAATTAAACACACTGTGCTGTGTCCTCACTATCAGATGGACAAATCACGCACGATGCAGGAGAGACAGTTCACTGAACGACCCGCAGAAATGCGGAGCTTCAAAATGAAGCACAAGGATGCAGGTGCGCTCAACGTTAAAACTGATCGTCCTGCATGGTGGTGAG
>JACCHV010001417.1:0-13458 GCA_018907245.1 Eupristina koningsbergeri | reverse complement strand
AATTGACTGAAGGAAGGCAAGTCAAACCAAAAGAGGACTAATTTAGTTACTGTTCCTGTCAGATTTCACCTTTTAGGTTAATAAAAGAATACGCAGTTGTGTAGATAAGCTTCATTAAAGCCGACTTTGATTGAACAATGCTAATTTTGCCTCAAATATTCATCCTATTCACGTGCTCCTCCCACAAATAGGCTTAAATCCAGTGGGAGAAAAAAGCAATTGTCTTTTTCTTCAATTAGAAGCCGGTGCCAGCTACCTAAGCATGTTCTTTCCAAGAACATTTATGGCAGAGATTCGAAGCGAAAATGTGAGATTCACGATAAGCCACACCAAATGTTAGGAGGGTGCAAAAACAATGCATAATTTTAAAAAGTGCTTTTATCAAAAGAGGAATGTACTATTAAAAAGACAATGAAGAATAGTCTCTTCCATTGCACATCAAAAGTGAAAAATTGGACAATAAAAATAAAACAAAAACATTATTTTTAAAAAAGCGCAAAAAGCTATGCGATTTGACGCCGTTTCAAAAGCTCATCGTGTTAAATGCTTTATAAAAGAGGCTAATAAATATGTGCTAACAGCCAAGTATTAATTGTAATATTAAAAAAACTGTCGTCAAAAATTCACTGACTCAATCTGGCATTATGCAGTTGGCAACAGCGAAGCTAAAGTGGTATTTTAATAAGTCGAAATGCCACATCCAGACATGTGTAAGTTTCAAAAGGTTTTCAAGAACAAATTTTTAACAGTGAGATGGTCTGAGGTCTAACTAATCGATTAGGGATTGGTTCGTGGTAATTAGAACAAATTTGAATTCCAAGAAAGAATAACCAATCAAGGAAAGCTTCGTCGCAATTAAAAACCTCTTTCTTGACGCGAAGAACACGCTAGTGGAAATGGATTTCGCGGCTCAGTTTCGCTTTGGGATCAACTAGGATTATTCTCACCTGCATTGTAAAAAGTATTGATTCCTAGCAAGCGGAGACTTCAGACTCTGTTCCACGTTTTTCTTGCTGCTGTGAACTATTAAAGTAATTGGTTAGTGTCCAATGTGGGCAATAAGTCGGCACTAGACTTGTCTGGCTTCTAATGCCAGACTCGATCCATCGGGATAGCATTCAGTATTACGCCTGAAGCGGTTCACGATAGGTTCGAGCCTAACCACAAAACTGAACTACTGAGTTCCAAGTCCTTTCTCGCTTTGCGCGTTTCTTGTGGCGGCACTCGCAGGTTATTGATTGCAACAGAATAGAAACATTCAATCGATTTATGACATTTTTCTTGTGGGATTTGATTTCTCCCGATGAAAAAAAATCAATAAAGCACAAAAGCAGCCCAATTAGCAGGCATAGGCCATTTCAACCCTATGACGCCACGAGTAACCCTAAACACAATTTGCAATAATTTCACTAAAAAAATTAATCGGAATTTTCATTAAAACAAAAAAATGCGAAAAATTGATTCGGTTTTGTGATTCTGCAGACAGACAACAAGCTGCGCGACTTGTTCCGCTTTTTAAATTTCTTGTTAAATAAATCCGATTTCTGGTCAACAAAGCTGTTCACACAAGAGGCATGCCTGTATTAGAAGTCGAATACCCTTGAAAGAGGCAAACACTTGGAAAAGACGCTTATCGCTATCACACTCAACACTCGGTTGATCCGTTCGCAGCTACAATTAGTCGAATTCTAAAAGGTTATCAAGAACAAATTCTGAATCAGAAGAATCCCTGAAACAACTAGGGCGGCGAACAACCTCAACATATTCAAGCAAAGATATTAACTCTGAAAAGAGAAGCCGAAGCATGCTTGCATCTGCACAAGTCACTACTAATGTCAAGCAAAAGCTGAAACAATTAGCCCGAAAAGTTTGGCATAATTCAAACCAAAGTATTCAAGTGTCACTAGAGCCCCATAAAAATCAGCTATTGTAGACAACTTAAGTCCATGCTTTGCACGCATAACGCGACGAAGAGGAGCAAAAAACTTTTTTGATCGGCTCAGAACAGGAGCTTGCACGGAACTACAAACATAATTTGGTGATTGGCGATTTTAATGTCATAGTCAACCAGCGGCAACATGACAAATCTTTTTGCAACAAATTTGGATACACGGAAAAGAAAAGATGAGCGTCTTATAATCAATTTTACGAGGCAACCAGATTATCCACCATGAAATGCTCTTTCAAAAAAGATAGCAAGACATTAGACCTAGAAAGCTTTAAATATACAAACCCTGGACGAAATAGATTACACTATAGCCAGAAACTAAAGATGCGTAGAAACGTCAATGTAGTTTCAAGATGCAACACAGATAGGAAATATCTTTCTACCCCCACAACTTCAAAATCTACAACTTCAAAATCTACAGCTCCCAAAAGGCTTCCATCAGTGAATCTCTGCAGACTTTCTTTGATCTATAATCGTCTTTAACCACAAATTAGCTTGCTGCTACAAGAGTTTCTTCAGAACGTAGCATACGAAAGAACGATTAACGCAATCAAGAAGACGACAGAGCTAGCCGAAAACACAAGAGGAAACTCAAAGCATTAGCGACGGTGCGAGAAGCTAATTTTTACCAGACAAATTACAGAATTGGGAATAGGCAACACTTCCTTCGATCTGGTTAAGTACGCCGCAGTCTGTGAAACGATGCAATAGTTATTCGCACAGAACATTCAACGACGTCACTTCGCGCGAGTCTTGAGGAAAACAATTGAAATTAGCTAGTCGAAACGGAGGCGTATGAAGTTAACACAAGGCAGGAAACACGTATTGCAAGTATAAAAAGTGACGTTACTGTCGAGAGAATCGTCACGAGAGCAGTACAAACTATAAGTGAATTTCATAAAAAATACAGAACAAAAACGCTGAGCCACCAACAAGGCTTTGCAGTTTAAAGGGATGTCGATAATTGCAGAGAAACTACGGAATGCCCTATTCGCCAATCAAAAAGAACAAAAAATTCAATGTCTATGTGATTCCATCTGAAATTGCTAAAGCACGTGTTACTTGTAGCCAATCAATTTGCCATTGAGTCTAACAGCACGTATAGGCAAATCAGCTTTTTATCATCTCTAGCCTATGTCGATACAATGCTACGGTATAGAAAAGGCAACCCAATAGTAATCATCAACTGCTGATTCGTTGTGCTACTCAGCGGGATGTACCACGTACTGTTATTGTGCGCTGACGAAATTGATAAAATTCAGCTTTTTCAAGGTCAATGAGCAAGATAAAGCGAATTTAAATAATCCAATGTGGGAGCCAGCACCTTAGCCCATAAATTTCCAAGAAGGCTGACTTTGAAGACGCCGTCACATTGCACTGAAAATAAAAATAGGAACATGGTCGCAAAGTAGCTAGTGAGGTCCGCGACAAAAGACGAGGTGAAAAGTTGCTTAACTGTGCGCCTTCGAAAAACGACCTTTTGGCCAGGCAAGCAAACAATGGTAAGGCGATTTTGTTTAAACGATAAGAGCGAGTTGGTAGATCAAGACGCGCAGCGAAGTGAACGGATACATCTTTGACTTTTGCACTGTACGTGATGATTGATGCCAAGTCCGTGAATAAGTGAGTCGACGCGAACTCTCACGACAAAGAACGTGAGTAAGAGAAAGCGGAACGAGTGTTTGTAGAAACGCTAGTTGTGGGCTCTTCAAGAAAAAAAGAAGTGTATGACTTTTCAACTGCACTGTGTCTCAGTTCCAGGTAAAAGGCAACTGCTGAATCGACAATTTAACACTCCATCGATCGATATGAGACATATAATTAAGTTTTAGTTAAGTAGTAAACCCTGCCCCAAATTAGCACTGCTTTGAAGAACTAATCCTAATGAAAATTTTTTTAAAAATCTACGACAAAAAATTTTTACATAAAGTAAAAATGGAGTAAAAACCAAAAAAACATCAAAGCGCGCACACTCATTTTGAAGGTGCAAACTGTAAAAGCGATTATAAGTTTGAATTGTGGATCTAAAAGTGCATAAGAATCAAGCTTTTGAAAATTGGTGCCCTGTCCTTAAAAGCTAAGCCGGAAGTTCAGCAGGTTATTGCAATTTTGAAGTTACCATTTTTTATCAATCTTCAAAAAGATCGACAAGAGTTTTTTACTTGTCAACAAGCATGTAGATTTCGCCGGTTCGCGCTTACGATATCTTCATCGACCTTGTTCTAAATTGGCGTTTTTGATTGCTGGCAAGGTAGGGTGCAAGTTTTTAGGAAGCAGACGCTGAAGGACGCAGATTGAGATTGGTTTGGTTACTGCTTACAACCTAGCTACTGATACGAGAATTGTTTCCAGGCTTACAACAAGGCAAACAATTTCTAATTGAGACTGTCGCTTATCTTCCCTCTATTTCAGCAATTCTTATCTCCAGTGGAAATTCAAACAAAAAAAATCTCAAGTTTTTTAAATTTATGATTTGGACAAAACCCTAAATCACAGCTGATTTGTTTACGCTTCTGCTGGGCAACTTCTTCGAGCATCAAAATATTTTTGCTTTTTTGAGGTTTTTGATTAAAAAGAGTGGGGCAAGAGGATGCGGTTCCAAACGAAGATAAATAAATAAACGCTGATGGGGCTTTTTAGCTTTGGATGATTAGGATACTTTTTACAGAACACTCGGCAGGTTTGCTCTAACTCTACTTGCAAAAATTTTAAATCTTCAAAACTGTTTTTCATGCTTCTATTTTAAGGAGAATTGTACAACTTGTGTACGATGAAAAAGCCAGCCGAACCAAATCGCTTGTTTTCAAAATTTTGAAAGATGCTTGCGCCGAGACAGAGCATTAACTCCCATAGTTTATTCGTTTTTATGCAATGGTTTCAAACGCAAAAAGTAGCCTTTCCTTGAGGTGGCAAGTACACGCAACTTGTTTACATGGAAAAGCCCGAGTAATTCAGTAATGCCAAGCTTTTTAAAATTTTAGAACCTTCCAAGGAAATGCACATTCTCCGAATTCAAACCCAACTCTGACGTCTGGATCCTCTTATGGTGAATATGTCAAGTGTTTCTTGTATAACACTTCACAGATCAAACTACGTAAAACCACGCAAACTTTTCACAAACTTGTTGCAAAGAATTCGAAGGGAGCTCGCCTCGGGAATTACGTTAATTAGTAACTCTAGTCCAAGCGCGTAAAAGCACAATTTGGGCATTCAGCAAAGTATTTATCGGCACAAAAGGTGTTCTACTTAATTGGTAAGAAGAGGACCAATGCTCAAAGCCTTGCAAGTCGTCTTACGAGCCACTTTTTCTCACAACATATTTGAGAAACAAAATTACTGTGAGAAACGTGCTCAAGCTGTGCAGCCCGCATACAATTGTTGTTAACACAGGGACCATCCCAAGTAGCAACATGGAACGCACAAGTCGAACACAACACCGAAAGAATGAAAATGCTTGCACTATGTGTCGGACATAATGTCCATCGATTTTACTTTTTGAACTTTTAATGCAGAAAGAACAAATGCAAGGTGATAACCGCGCGAAAAGACATGGAAGAGCGCTGAGTATGGGTGGAAAGTATCGCAAAGGCTGGAAACGACAAGAGTGCTTGCGTCCCGCATTGTCAGTTCGATTGGCTCAGTTAAGCCAGCTGTGTCAAGGCACTCTTCAACTAGAGTTCGCACTGTGGCTTTAGAAGTCTTGTAAAGCCCTGATCACTCGCCTTACGACTGCCGCAATTGGCGTTCGCCACGCACCTGGCGCACTTCTTCAAATGCTCCAGGCTTTACGACGTCTTCTGCTTGGCGGAAACTTCAATCATCACAGGTGTTGCCTATTGACGGCTTTGAAAGAAAATCAATTCCAGCGCTTCCAATAATTTTTGTTTTATTTGCCACCATCCGATTGCCAATCAAAGCACACTTCTGCAGCGAATACAACCAACCGAGGAAAAAAGGTAAACTTACATCTGGAAAAAATGCGCCTGTGAAGACATCTAGACTGTTTACTGACGAGTGTCTAATAGCAAGCGTCGAATCAGAAATAATAATCAGGATAATCCGCGGCCAACAAGGAGCTCGGCACCCTCAATTCAGCTAGGCCGCTCTTACTTTTCGTTCCTCGTCGCACGTGGCTAGATAAACTTTAATTGAACCCGTTTCAAAACACCTGTTTTTTTGTTTTAAATTTTAAACGTTTTTGCGTTTAGACTTTGTAAACAAAGACAATTTAAACCCGAATCGACCTTTCAATGTCGTTAAAATTTTGTTTCAAAAAACATACTACTGAGCACTTGGCATGCGCGGCTGTGACCAGAGTTGCCTCAAACTTGGTTTTGATAAATGTTGCTCAAATTGCGAAAAAACAAGTGTGTCCATTTAGACCTGTGTTAGTTTAAAGCCAGAGAACAACTGATTAGCCAGCTTGATTCGAGAAGCAGGTCCACTTGTGCCTTCCACTAGTTTTAGTTGAACGAAACACATCGTCTTCCTTTGAAGAGAGAACCCGGCTCGATAGCTGCAGTGACTAAGTCCAAACCAATTCTGACGCTTTAATTTGTAAAACGATCGTTTTCCGAGCCTCAGCAATCGGAAAAACCAACTGAACTTGTTGAATAAAAACGAAATCAAACCGGCGTTTTATAAAAGAGAGGTTTTGGTGGTGAAGAGTGTCCTTTTCAAAAGCAGCAAGATGGCCGAACTCATTTTTGCAAAATTTGTCATAGTTGTTTAGCTGAGCTTGTGCGAGGATTAATTAAACCTAAGAGTGCTGCCAATTTACGTAGTTCTTAGATACTAAGCGTTCAAAGCCAAATAAAACTGATTTATTTCAGAATTAGTGCGCAGATTGTGTTCTTTGAATTTTGTTGATGTAAGGCTGTGTGAATGACCAGCTAAGTAAGAGGGAGATGTTAATGCGGCTAATCAGAAACAAAGTACTAGTTCTTATACTTTGCAACTAGTCTGCCTAATTAACTTTTCTAATTGAGGTCATATTTTTTGTTCCTCCCCCGTCCTCCGAAAACGTTAAAGCTTCAGCTTTTCGTGCAAAGTCAATAAAAAACGGCCCTTAAAACCTGCTCAAAAGTTCCGTTTAACAATAGATTCATTGGAGCACAAGTTGATTGCAGCGATAGTCGTCCCAGAATAGCGAAACCAATTCGAAGAAATTAACATCCAGCCTGCTCGGAAAACAAAAAGAGTAAGATTTTAAAATTTAACACAGCAATTATTGTTGTTTTTATGCATATTTGAATTAAAAAGCGCTTCTGAAATTTGGGAGAAAGAACTCTCCGCACAAAACAGTAAAAATCATTTTGCGGTGCATTCGCCTTTCTTCATTCGGAAGCCCCCAAAAAACAGAGATAATAAAAGTTTGAAAAAACTCGTAAAAACAGTTGAAGACGCTCTTCTTCTCAAAGCTGTTTGCTAAAAACTTAATTCCTCCTGTTCCTGATGGCCTTCAAATTATTTTTCATCAAATTTTGCTCGACATTAAAAAAACACAATGTACAAATTATTTCAAACCTGTCACATCCGAGCATACCTGGAGGTCTTCGTTTCTAATACGGCATATGCCCTGCTTAGGACTGTCCGGAAGTGTCCAAGCAGTTTTGAAAAGAAAAGAATTTGAACGGTTAACTCTGGACAAAACAAAGTTCGTGGGTTTACAAACAGACCAACGAAAATCCTTCAAAAGAACGCGTCATTTTTCAAAAGTTATCTTAAATTCACACATGGTTAGTGTAATCCAAATTACTTTTTAATACGTTTCTCACAGCAAAAATGAAACAAAAACTCCAAGCTATTCGAAGACATGGCAAATTAGATTTAAATTTGGAAGAAATAGTCCTGGAGGAAAAACCACTCCACGAGAAACTTGGATTGGGGGTGGGAACACCATGCATATAAAATTAACATTTTCATCGATGGCCAACTTTTGTCGACCATCTGAGAAAATAAATAAAATTCAAAGTAAGTGCTTCTGGTTAAAATTGACTGGCTAGAGAAAAATATTGAATGTTGCTGAAAAAAAAGATGAGAAAATTAGTTTATTTTGGGCAAACATGACTTGCCTGGGAAGGGGTGCCGATTATTGAGACAGTCTTGCGCGAAAAAACACTTGACACCCTCCTAAGGAGATCTTGGAAGAATCACTGAGCACGCCGAGTAGCTTGGTTCCTCTAGCAAAAATGGCCTTTGGTTCCTAATCCCCAACCTTTCCACAGCATCAGCGTTGTCGACGCGTGCGCTAACTCACTAACTTTAAAGATCCAATCTGAATGTAAAAAATCCAATTTTTAAATTTTGAGAACTTTCAACAACAATACGCTTCAGTTGGTCTCTTCAAATCTGCTCCGAATTGGTGAGTTCGTCATAACGCACTAGTTTTATGCGACTAAGCTTTGCTTTCGTAATGCTTAAATAATCTGATTACATGCCAGAAACCGTTTCCTCCGGTTTTCATTAACACTCTTTCTTCAAAGTGATAAACTTGCCTCTCATTGCTTCATGGCTACGGTAGTTTTCACCAAGCTTTGTGCATTCCACACGGATTTAAAACAAAGCCAACAAACAGTCAGAAGCTGTTCAGTTTTGTTTACACGGTTGACGGGCTGGAAGATTGAATCCGATTTCGAATCAACATGGTTGTGAAGAGCATGAACAACTAGATGTGCATTCTTGAAATTACTTTTTTGAGTTGCTCGACAAACTGCTAGTCAGAATTTCCAGTGTTAATCATGTCGACAATTCAAACCCAACTTTTTTGTCCTCGGCACAAGATTGAGTTAATTATCTTCAAAACAAAAGTGCTCTTGTGAAAAGACCAACAACAAGTTCGATTGCTTGCATAAATTGAGACGCTACATCCCGCCAAAAGTTAACAGCTGGTTGAGATGAACTGCGAAAGCCACCATGTCAGATGCCTGTTCAGAACTCGACTAGCGCTGTCGCGAGCCCAGCTAAGTTTGGTCTAAATCAAAACTAATTCCAGACAAAGTCGTCCCAGTTTTGATGTGAAGTCGAGACTTGCCCAAACTTGGTTCTGCTGCTTTACAACAGCGTTATTTCAAGTTAATCCTTTTCAAAGAAAGACAACTATCCCAAGATTGCTAGTTAAACAAGGTCGTCTTGTCTTCAATTTGTGCACAGTTTTCCGATTAAGCAAGACCTAGTTTTGAAACTAATTTTTGCCAATATTTCTGCCCGCGAATTAAACACAGGTCTGACGTGAATCAGCTCAAAAGAAGTTTAAGTATTCGATCGTCTAAGCCAGTTTTTAATGCTTAAAGATGCCTAAAAATTTAATGCCTGGTAATCAAAAGTTCGAAAATGTTGTTTCCGTGGCTTTTCGTCAGAGAAATTTGATCCCATGTATCTTTTGCTGAAGCTTTATTATTAGGGCTTATCTAGTTTCTGCCTCAATCACAGGCAAGCCACGTTGAACAACGTTTGAAACTATAGTTTGTAACCTGTAGGTGATAACTTCGCGTCTACTTGTGGTCGTCGATTTGGCCGAATCAAAAGTGATTTCTGCGGTTCAGGTCCTATCTTGTCAGCAGCTGTTTCAATAGTTTCTTTGTTTTGCTTCACCTTCACAGCTGTTAACTCGCGATGCGTAAATTAAAATTTTGCTTTTTTTCAAGTGCTCGAGTTCTTTACAATTCATTCGTAGTTTCCTCAACCACACAGCAAACGTCTATTTGAACCCTTTCCATTCAAAAGAATACTTGCCGCATAACGTAGCACTAAGCGAAAGCCAGGTAAATTACTCAACAACGTCTTAAAAGTGTCGCTATCCCATCTTGCACCAGTAAAAAATCAAAGACGCTGTCTTAATTAGAACAGGTTTCAGACATTGAGATTTATAAACATCTAATAAGCTTATAACTATACTGCCTCTAAAGATTAGATTTAATCAAAACACGAACACGCTTGTCTGGTTATGTCTAACTTGTAAATTCCACCTGTCATTTTATACTAATAAAACAAAGCAAAGACTTTAATTGAATAGGGCACGTCACGCAAACATCGCTTGAGTATGAACAAGCAAATGAGGTTAGAAAGAGGATGCGCAAGCGCGCCAAATTGCATCGACTTTGTACTTCGAAAAAAAAGCAAAATTTTTTCAAGTGCATCCGGATGATTTTGAAATGCTGCTAACAGACTAGTCGTTAGTGCAAGATACTCGAAGAAACCAACATCTTTTGTCAAAGAGCAATCCACTTTGTCTCTTCATAGCACGCAGATTGCACCTCAAGCGAATAGTCTTCGCTATTTCGTTAATCGACGAGAAGAAAACTTTAGAAGTCCCTTTCAACATTGTGCAATTTCGAACCTCAGATGACGGAGGTATTTTTAAACAGCTTAGAAGTGTGAAGGTTGATAATTCCAAGCGTTTTTTGCATAAGACCAAGAACAGGTCCAGCGAATTCATTTTAAAACATCAAAAACTACGGATAAGTCTTCTAAACCACACAATGAATGTTCATGGGAAAGTAGTACGCCTAAAAAGTCGAAAATTGATAATAAAAAACCCAGACAGTAATTCCATTACTCATAGAATAAAGTAAGGTTATAAAACCGGGAAATTTTTAATTATAATTTTGTCAAAATATGTTAATTTCTGTTTCTAGACTCAAAACAACGCAGCTGGAGATAGGAAGATAATGAATAACCAGAACAGGAAGAGTACAGTCGAACTTCAAATGGAATTCTGTCGATAAGATTTTGAACTCATTAAAAGGGCTAGACTCGAATATTAACAAAAAAAAAAGCATACGACATAAAGAAAAACTGGAACTACCTGTAGAGCTTGTCCTCCTACAAGTTTGGTTTGCAGCCCTCTGGCTACTGTAATGCCCTTCGTTGCAAACTTTGAATTTTGTTAGAACGAAAAACCTCGTCTTTTCTGCAATATTGAAAAATAAAACCCTTGTGAGTTTGCATTCAATCGGTAACAACAGAATCGGATGGCAAAAACTAATAAAACGTAAAGACTCAACACAAAAGCTCACTTGTATGGTGTTTTAAAACTTACGAAAAAACCAAAAACTTCCAACAAATAAGTAAGCAAACTAAAATGAGTGTATAGCAAGAACCATTCAGCAAAATGTTGGCACACTGGAATACTACGACTTCTGAGTGAAAAGACACACTATCAAAGTTGGTATACCAAAGGATTAACGTCAGCCATTTTGGAGTGCGGTTTTGAACTAGATTAGGTTCATTCGCTGCATGCTTAACCAATACTCCTATTCAACTGCATCCCATATATTTATCGCAGTGAATCTAGCACATAGCACGAAGTAAATATTCACTGCACTTTATTGCGAAACATATTAAAAACTGCTTGAAAAGCCGAGTTTTTGTTGTCATAAGAAGCAGAAAGTACTCAAAAATCCTATTATATTTTTACTTCATTATCCGTAATATTCCTTTGCCCCTTCACTTCCCTATCTTCAGAGCCATTTTCATTAAAAAAAAAAATGTTGAAAATGCGTGTTGTGTGTGCTTTTGAGTGCTTTTGGTAATCTGATTAAATTTTAAGACGAACAAAATGTCAAGAGTTGAAGCTGTCGTTGTTGGTCAGTAAGACTTTGTTGTTTACATTGCTGGAGTAAAGAAGTGCTAAATATAACATACTTAAAATGAAACTTTTAGATCACAGCGATTTCTTCAAACATTAACAGTACTGTGCTAAGAAGGGTTTACAAGATTTCAATTTAGAAAGTAAGGTTTAAACGTAGAAACGGGCTTGTTTTAAAGAAGGCTACGGGGATAGGATAACTTCAGGTGACTTAAAATTTGTTCCAATTTATTTATTTTGTAGCTGAAGACACGAAAACAACTTCATGATGCCACTAGAAGCTTTAACACCAAGTGCTCTTTGATTTGTTTCAAAACCCTGTTTGCTAAAATTCTTCGAGCTTGCTATAAGAAAAATTAAGTTTGACATAACAAATCGTTAAATCTAAATTTTCTATCTACATTGACACATTATTTGTCCGCAAAAGTGATAAAAAAAACTGAAACCAAGGAAAGCTTGCGAACAGATAAGCCGGCCAGCTCGCGCATGTAGCTGAATGGCTAGCGACATTGGCTGGGAGATGAGTGGATTCACTTCTTGGTCAGCCGTGTGAAACCGACTTGAATGACATTGAGGCGAGTCAAACGGCAATCGACTACAGCTACATTTGACTAGAGTCAATGGCTAAGGGGACTCAACGTTTCAAAGGTTTGCTTGATCCTCAAGTCTTGTGGTAGTGGAGGCAAACGAAACTTTGGCCCACTTTGATTTTTGTTTAGTAGCAGTCTTTGCTACCAAGTCTTTGTCCAAAGTTCGATCGTTATACATTTCAATCTCAATAATAGAAACCATTACGAAGCGAAATTTGGGCTTTTATTGAGAGCTTCTATTGTCCAGATTTTACTTTATTTCAAACTTTCAACAGCAAACAAACTCACACATCTGTGTGCCAAAGGAGTCACCACCAACGGCCTCACTAATTAGTGGAGCAGACGAAATTAGAGTTGACGGTACACTACTCTTGCAATCGATAGTTCTGTGGCCACTTAGAGAACCTGTAATTAAGTGTTTTAAGTCGGTGTTGTCGAAATTATTAGTGAATTTGAGCGAAACAATTTTACAAAACTACGCAGGTACAATCTGAGGTGTTGAACGTCGTTTCAGGTGTTTGTTTTGCGTTTCAATCTGAGATGCCGCACTAGACTTTTCATCAATATTCATTCTAATTGTCATCTTATTGCGAGTCTTTTGTTTGTATTTCATTAAAATCAACAACAACAGCTAGGATCAAAGAGAGTATAACCATATGTCAGCTGACACTATCAATTCGAACTGAGCATCTTCGGACGACAAACACCCGACGGGATCTCGCTCAGAACTGACTTGCAGCTAATCCAATGCAGCGGTGCAGCAATCAAATCCAGCAGAAAGCTTGCGTTCATGAAGACCTCTTAGAATTACACAAGCTTGTCTAATCACAATGTTGATGTAAAAGTTTTGAGCAGAAAGATCAGTCGAAACTTGGAGTCAACAAAAGCTTGTTTGTTTTCTTTGTTAAAATATAGCATCTAGGGAGGTAATCCTTTAAATCCAATTGAAGTTCCAGTAATTCTTAAAATAATTATCAACTGAAAAAGAATATTTGACAAGCCGTTTGCCAGCTTATCTTTTTATAAATTTTACAACTTTTCAAAAATTTGTTACTAAACAGTGCACTAAAATTGTGACCACTTTGTCGATGCCAGAATTCTTTTTATTCAATAAAATAATGTTCAAGTTTGTTAACGATTTTGACTGTTTCGACCATCCAAGTTTTAGTTATAATAATTTAATTAAGTAAAAATACACTTTACATGCAAAACAACAAACCAGTACTTTTTGATTTACAAAATTTGGTAACGCCAAATGCCTATTATTAGGCTCGTTAAAGCTTTAAACAATTCTTAGGAGATTGTAATCCCAAAAATAGGATTTTGCGAAT
>JACCHV010001415.1:0-12466 GCA_018907245.1 Eupristina koningsbergeri | reverse complement strand
GTTCCAGCCCAAAGCAACAAGATAATCAAGGCCAGCTATGTGCAGCTGAAAGTGTTCGGTGGCCGACTGATGAATAGGTATTTCGTGCTGCGTAAGAACTTCTGTCTCTACTCTTACGCCAATGAAAATGTAAGAACTCGGAAGAAGGTGTTGCCTACAAGCCTCGTTATTTCAGGAACAAGTTGCTCTCACCATGCTGCCCATATCGGGCTGCGAGATCGTTCCATCGAATGAAAAGCTGTCGTTTACGATTCGACACATGCGTCGTGCTTACCAGTCTACTTGATTGACGAGACTGGACTATTGACGCGTGGCTGCCGCCCTCATTCTCTCGGCCAACGCACAGATTCCCCAATAAAACTTGACCCAACATTCCACATGTTTGTACATAGAAGATATTTGTACTTTCTGTAGTCAGATCTGCAAGTATCTCAGTTGCCTCTCCAGCTGCTGTTCCCAACCGGTTGGAATTCTTTCAACAACAAGCTGCATCTCCTGCAATCTTATTCCCTTTATCTGGTACTTCAAACTTCTACTTCCTGCGATTATTTTAATTTATATCTTCCGTTTGATTCACTTCCGATTGTTACTTGAAACCTGTTTGTCTATAAACGTTCCACGTTGAAAGATGCAGATGATTCCATTGTCTAGTCCAATAACTAAGCCCTTAAAACAACAATAAAGTTCTTTTTATTAAATTGAATTCAATTTAAGGCTAGCATAAAGAACTACTACCGTATTATTTTGACCTGGTTCCTTTGAAATAACAAGTTGTAACTTCTTTTGGAAGCATGAACAACCTGGGCAGTTTATTTAAATCATCCAGCCAAATGGTCGGATAATGGCCAATCGCTTCCTAGCTTTGGCGCCCATAACTTCCCTCATCAACAAACTATTGATTGCTCTTAATTCGGATCGTAAAACAAAGTATATAACTGATAAAGCAGTTCTTCTAAAAGTTAAAACTCCTCATTTTCCGCTTTCAATGTAAGAATTGTCCCGAAGAGAAGCACACCTAATGCCTCCTAATTTGGCTAGCGTCACTGGCAGGCACTGCTTTGCAGATCGACAAGAGCACTTGCCCTTGTCGAACGGCTGCGTTGACATCAGATGCACTCGGACAGTATCAGCCCAGGCTGCCTACGTTCGCTTGAGTTAACTGTACACAACCGGGTTTGGAACCCACCCCACTGTGCAAGTCAGTTTCCCAAACAAATGTCGCCAGCGTTAATCAAATAATGTCGTTTTAGGAGTTTTTGTTGGTAAACAAGTTTCTTGAAACTGTCTCCGGTTTTTAGAGCAATTCAAAAGAAGTTATTTAAAAAGATCATGGATAAATCATTTTTGGCAGAGAAGAAGCAACCAGGAAATATACGGTAGTCTAGTCGACTAAAAGGCCATATTGTTTACAAACAAGTCCGTGCGCAGAGAGTGATTTGCAGGAACAGGTTGTCATTGACTGTCGGAATGAAGCCATCGGTCCAAGTTGGTGGACTGAAACAAAGTCAACAGTTGAATCGATTATGGAAAAAGTTTAATTTTTCTGCAAAAATTGAAAACTGGGTTTTGGAGGTAGGATGATTTTTAATAATTGTAAAATCATGTTAGCCTGTGAGTCTTAAAAATAATAAATGCACAATTTAAAAATTTACGCTAAAAACTAGTCAACAGGTTTGATGTAAGGTCTTAAAAGAAGGGCTTCCTCCGATTAGTAGGCCTTTTCTACCGGCTTGCCTCCGTCATTTCTGAAACTCATCGCACTAATTTTTCAGGCTCTGTTCAATGATCTCTTAACCAACAGTTTAATCTGGTGGCTATTTGTTTCATTACCATGTTGGTCCACATTATTTTGATTCATCAGCATATCCTTACTCTTTTGCTCGCCAAACTTACTACGTCTTGAAGCGGACATTTTTTAAATTGATTTTTAACCCAAATAGTTAAAAATCAATACTTCTTGCTTTATACTTGCTCGGCCATCACTCACGTCAACCTTCCGTCACTTGGCACTTGTTACGCTTTGCAAACGTACAGAGCATTGCTTAAGGGGTGCATTGTTGAAGGAACGCTTTTTCGATCCTATACAAGGATGCGCTCGTTCCGCAGCAGATGCTTTATAGTCTCAAACATCACCTCCATGGAGCGATAGCTTTTCTGTCTAGCTCCTGTTTGCAGTTTGCGCGTATTTCAATCAGTTGAGTCTTATAACAGACGTGGTTAATTTGTTCGCTAAACGCGATTGCACCCAACTGGATTTCACAGAATTGACAGTTTCAATCCGATTCATCAAAGACAAATTTGATTTCGCCAAGTTTGCTGAGATCAAAAATTAAGTCTTAGTTTTTAAAAAGTCTTGTTTAGTGCGATTTAATTCTATTTTTTTCTTCTGGATAGCAGACTTTCAACTATGCTCCAGCTGAGCATTTAGTTAATTCTGTGTCCATATTGTTTTCAAAGTTCATGTTTGCGCATTTGATCGCTAATTCTTGCAGCATTTCTAAGTCTTCTAAACTGCCCGAACGGAATACGATGTTGCCTGCATAAAAGAGCTAAAAAGGCCTTTTGTTGATTTCACGGCTCTGACTTTTCCAGTTTTCTTGTTCTAACGCCTACTTATAAGCGTCAGCGTGAACAAAAGAAAAAGGTAAATTGCTCTGTCAAAGTGCACGCTATAGTTTCAAATTCTCTCGCAACATTTACTGATGATGTCGTCGACCGCACATAGCTTCTTACTCGTCTCAATCGTGTTAGCGTCTATATTATTTCGAGTTGGTTGATGTCAAGAGACGTTTTAAAATTTACAAACGCCTAACAGAGCAGCAAATGGCACTATGGGCATGTTTTCGTGAAGTCGATAGGAATGAAGTACGGCATGCTGAGGGTAAGTTTATCGAAAGCCAGTGCGACTTGAATGAAGTTGATAGTTCCCGTTTCTGTCACTTTTTAAAGTTGTTTTTGTAGAAAAGATGTTTTAAGCAAACGTAATTCAACCAAGAGGCATTATAATAAGAAACCGAAAACTTTCAAATGCACTCCAAACTAAAATAAAACTAAAAAACTACAATGCACAATTAAAATGCAGTGCTGCCTTTCAGACAGACAACTTTTTATCTGGTTAAGAACGGTCTTACAACACTGAGGAGCAGATTTTGTCAGCAATATACCACCTGCATTTCAAACAGTTCTTGATTTTAAGTTCATATGGTTGTGCTGGATTCTGTGTTAATTATACATCAGGTTATCCCCAGTTCAACTACACTTGCACTCGCATTGACTTAGTTAGGCGCACCAACCTTCAAACCTAGTTGATAATACAAAATGAACAAAAAGCAACTAAGATAATCAAATAATATGTAAACTAAGTAATTTCCTTGAAGACTAGCTAGCTTTTATCTTTCTTTGTCCCATCAGAATAATAACTATTTATTGTGGAATCGAATCTCCATAAAAACTCGTTTTCAACAACGAGGAGCAAGACTTCAAAGGTACCTAGGAATTTTGGACTACTGGGATTTTATCGCAAGAAAGGGGTCGTAGGGGTTTTAAAGTCTCTGACTTGAAAGATCATAGCGAGCCTATCCTAAGGTTTTGGATCGAGCTGCGACCGAATAAGCCATTCAAATACTTCCATCTGGTTGGTGAGCAACCAACTATAAACTGACCGCGCCGAATTGCTGCAGTTTTTAAGTAGAAAAATTATCTTTAAAGCACTTTACTTCCGGCGAATAGCAGCCCACTTTCTTTTTGGAATGCCATAATATTAAAATTTATCAACGGCTTTTTGGTCCAGTGCAACCAATCTAAACCACAGAAACAGACAAGCCTCATAGTTTGATGTTCTCACCTCCATGTTTAGCAGTAGCGCTCATCGGGTATTTGATGGTAAAACAGGTTTTCGAAGAACGCCTAACAAAGAATGCCATCATAATTGATCAAATTAAGTTTGCTTTCATCGCTTTCAAGTATTATCTTCCAGTCGGACAAACTGATCTAAATGTTTCTCTGCAACTTTGAGATTCTTGGCTATGTACTTTTTCTTTTAGGACACACGACCCTTGAGCGGTAGTCCGACATTGAGCAAACGTTTCTAAACGCTGCGAGTAATCTAATTCGTAACGTTGACAGCACCCGTGATCTCGACCGCTGTCAAACTTCGGTAATTTTTCAACTCTGGTATCTTTATCGTGTTATCGCTTGGGACAGTTGCGACGCAATTAGAATCATAGTTTGCCCGCCAATTCGCAATAGCAAGGAGCTGCTCGCGAAAACCGAAAAATTGACCAATCAATTTTTCGGTCGATTTTCCTGCTCCGCAACTGCTGAATAGTCGGCATTTGTGTGTTTCCACACAAAAGCCAGATATCTTTAAGTTTCTGGCAGATTCCTTGAGCAGTTTTGACCACTTTAATACCGACTGATTCAGTGTAAAACTACAAACTGCTAGCTCGATGTCTACTTTTTTGACATTTCTAGATCTGACAAGCTGAATTCAACATTGAATAGTTTAAAGCTAGCGGGCGGTACGTTTTCTTGTGACTTACACCTTTATGAATATCATCAGAGCTCCATGTCGCAAAAACATACAGTCATTCGCGTTCCACGCGCTCATCAAATGTTTTCCCCATTAAAAGTGAACGCTTGTGGCTATGCTCAGTTAAACGGTAGCAGCGTTTATTTGAGAAATAAAAAACCCCATCGTGGGATTTGAGCCCAGCTGTGTGCAGTTAACTCGGATGGACGTGCGCGGCCGAACTAGGTGCTCTTAAATCGCAGCTAGTTTCAAAGCAACTGGTTCATGGAAGCAATACATCCTCCTCTTGCTGCTAGTGTACGGAATAGCACACGTTAACGACAGAGTAGCTGAATCCAATGATTTTTGAGGTTTAATTTTTCTCTATTTGGTTCTCAAGGTAAAAGTAAAAATGATGGCGTAAAAGAGCTTTAAAAATCTACAAAAACACCAGAAAGTTGTTGCGATCAGAGTTCATTCAAGTAAGCGCTGAGTATAATTGTGCTCAGGTCTAGCTGAACTGTCTTCTATTGCAACTAGCGTTTTCACATCAAACATGCGACGACATATCTCATGACTAGTTCAAATTTGAATATTAATCAGAAGCTTTAAATGACAGCTTTCATTTCTTAGGACAAAGATGCGGAATTTCCGGTAAGTACAATCTGCCTTGTTTTGTCTTCCTTTCCGCCTCCTTTCCCTTCTCTTCTTGTCTCCTTCAGCAGTTTTAAATTATTCGTTTTAAAAATTAAAATATAATTTTTTCTACAAAACCCACACAAGTGTTTCGACATTTTTTTCAACTTTTATGCCATTTTTCGAAATGAAAAAGTCTACTTAAACTGCATGTTTGGCATCAAATTAGAGCCAAACATTGCGCACAACGATTTCGATACAAAATCGAGTCGAATGCATACAAATATCGCGAAAAAAGGTGGTAAAATTGCAATGCGACTTTTGTTTGCAACTTTTAAAATATTGTACAAAATCATACCGCAACTTGCGTTCCCGCTCCCATTGTCAACTGTGTGTCAAACATTCGCTCCAGAGTGTCGGCAGTTGTGCAACAACTCAACGAACTGGCAGCTAGCCATTCGTGATCGGGCGATTGCTGAATATGGCGTATCACTTGTTCTAAATTTAGACCCGGCTTCGAATCGATCTCACTTGTTGGCATCACAGAACTCACTACCGCCAGCTGTTTAGCTAGCGCGTCTTTCTTTAACTTGTTGACGATTGGCTAGATCGAAGTTGATTGCGAACGATAACAAACCTCACCTTGCCAGCCGAGTGCCTGACGGACTTCTGCGAAATAGGACTGCTTGGCAATCTGTTTAAGAGCCACTTGTGAGCAGGTGACGTCAAAACCTGGGTTGGAAAGATTGAGAATGCAACCGTTGCAAGATTTACTTTCGCAATGTACTCCTCCAAAGTTGGTGTTATCTCTTCGACCGCTTTTACGCTCTTGCCCGCATTCAAAAAGCAACCTTTTGACAACACTGATAAATCGTCAGTGTCCTGAACGGAATCGGCTCATTTTCAATGCAAATTCTTCCTCACATTCAGAATTTCAAAGTCATCGTCTGATGCAGAGATGTCATTTTGCAAGGCTGTCCAAGCGTCGTTCGGTTGGTCAGCGTTGCTTCCTTGCAGAGTTATCAGATGGCCGGCAAGCTCGAAAGATGTGCTAATGATTGCATTCGTGCATTCGTCAGAATTTGTGTCACATAAAGTTGGAGCTGTCGCGCCCGAGTCAAGTCTGATTGAAGATAAGCTGAAAACAAGGAAACTAGATTCACGATCAGTGGTGGTTACTTCTGAAGCATTTCGTTCAGATTCTGAATGATGTTGGTTTGCATTGACTGGAGGGACTTTAAACGGAAATCTAAATTTGGTTAGGTCTGACAAACACGAATCTTACCAGTCATTGCGTGCAACTCCTCCTGTTTTAAAATTTGATCCTCTCTTGCATTTAGATACTTGTTCAGTGCAGTCAAAAATTGTTGTTCCCACTCGTGCAAACAATGAAGTTGATCAGTAATTAGGGTGTAAACTTTGTCGCGCAAAAGCCGGCTACTCTCCCAGAGTTCTTGATGCTTATCGTTCAGTTGCTCGTTTTGGACATTAAGTGTGGGCGAGCTTTATTTGCGGCGGCTAAGTTTTTTGGGGCTGGTGTTTTTCAAATATTACGAATGGCCAGCGCTAGCAAGTGGAATTGATTCATGTGACATGGGGTGTTAAAACGAGTTGAGTTTAAAAAAAAGAAAAGTTACGAGATAAAACGGGCAGTTTTTTTTTCTGAAATTTCAACAATTTAAAGATCAGTCTGACCGTTCTTCACGACAATCTAATGAACGCCCTAGATTACAAATTTATAGTTAGAGCAGACGAATGTCTGCCGCCGAGAAGAGGCAGTTGTTTTAGATAAAGCAGGACCAACTATTGCCATTGTCATAAAAAGTCACGTAACACCGATTGGTGATAAGCGTATCGGCAATGTAGTAAGCGCGCCTAATTTGCTGTATAAAGTTTAAAAAAACAGATTGTGACAATTTTTGAACACAAACTGATTGGCGGGGTTTCTCAGCAATGAAACTACAATTTTATTAAAAGTCTGATGGCATGAAGAGACGGGGAGAACCTAATGATCTCACTAAATTTCGAGTGTAAGACTGTAAAGTTTACAGCGACAACATGTTTAAGGTCATTCGAAATTACTTATGTTGTCTTTTGTTCGCACCGACCATGACTCATTGGTCTGTTGAGAGCCGGCGTATATTGTAGAACTTGACCTGTTCTTGTTTCCAAGTCTCGGTTTTTGTTAAATGAAAAAACAAAAAAAAAACATTTTCAAAAACTCACTAATCAAAAAACATGTTCTTTAAATTGTGTGCGATGGAAAGTCTTGACATGATCATAAGGATATGATGATGCTATGAATGTTATGACAGTCACATGCATCCCCCCATCTGCGAGTCAAGCACGACAACAGCGAGCCCCCCTCAAAATTTGTGTTACTAATTGGGCCAACAAAGTCAGTTTTTGAAAACATGATCGGCCCACTTTGACACTGTTTCCGAGCAAGAAAGGGATTTTTGACTATCTGTTTCTATCAAACACACTCCTCCACGATTGCGGGAAGCAATTGCTCCAAAAGTCACATTGTCTTTTTTCGTGCAATGAGCGAAAACTGACTCGATTATTAGCTGGCGAATGCGACTCTGGATGCTTGCAGCGGTTCGAATCCTCTCGGTCCGTTGTGCATGTCGTACAATCGAGGGCGCAGGTTTCACTTGTCGGAAATTTTGTGTTACCGATTTTAACGAAATTTAAAGTGCATCATAAATTGTGTTCCTGTTATTGAGCATCTTTATTATCGGCATTTTCATTGTTCGCGTGCGAGAAGTTCTATTTTTCCGATGTCTTCACACCGGCCGGGCTGGTGTGTACTCGGACTAGAATGTTTGAAACAACCCTTTGTTGATTATTTTATTGTGCGCGTATTTATCGCTGAACTCCCGCTAATTAGCCCCGCTTGGCTCAGGTATTTTTTTTTTTTGATGGTGCTGTAAACCTCTTTTTTTCGGTGCAAAAGCGCGAAGAAAGAGATTGTGTAGAATTTGTGACGAGGAGGGATGCCCCGCCGCACAACCAACCAAGACTTCTCGTGGCTGTCGGTGCTGTTTGGGTTTCTTTGTCGTCTTACATTAGTAGTGACGGTGCTACTCTGCTGTCTAAACGTCGCAAACTGGCCGGCCGTTTCCTCTTTTCGCTGAGACCATCACAACATCGCATTGCTCTGTTCTCTATTTAGTCCCGTTCGAAAAGCCATCGCTGGTTCAACTAACACAAAGGACACACCTCGAGTACGCACACAGTCGGGTGCAACGCGAAATCGTGGTGGTGCTTTTTTAACTGGCTGATTCTGCCCCAAAATTTTCACGCGGATAACGTCTGTTGTCATGGGCTGGTCACCAATTTTGGGCATTTAGGATAAGGACATGCTTTAGATTATTACTTTTAAGTCTGATCCGTTTACTTTTGATGAGTCGAATTGTCCAATTAGAACATGAGACGAGGGCTGACAAATTTCAAAAATATTTCTCGAATATTCGAAACATGGTGATTTCTGAATTTCGAGCGTTACTAGCCGCCAAAAGTCCCAGTTTTCGTTGTAGCCACCGCCCTAGACCTATAGACAATAGTTTCTGCTGTGAATGTCCAAAAACAATCGATTAACGCGCACTCTATTTGTTTTTGTTTAATGAATCAATTGAGTCGTTTTGTGCTGCTACTACTAGGAGAGAGTTGTTCTGTTGTTGAACAATTTTTGTAAAAGTTGCAGTCGAGTAAGTTGATCATCCAAAAATTTTTAGAACAATTTTCTCGCGCTCGTGAAGCTGCCAATTCCGATTGTCATTGTTTTCAAGTCCGTCAACAAGCAGTAGTAGTAGTAGTAGTAAGTCGTATGCATTTTTAGAGAAACACTTTGCTACTGCTGCAACGTTGTGCTTAAAATTTATATAAACGATGATTTGGGCTGTCAACGTTGTTGTCGAGTTCTGCGCCGCGTTATTGTCGATGTGTGCAGAATTTTTGACTTTTCTTTTTTTCAGCTATTATTCGGGTCGTCAGCAGCATAGAGCATGGCATTAAAACGAATTCAGAAAGTATTTTTTTTTTGAATTAATTTTTTTGAAATTTTACGTTGATTTCAGGAATTACAGGACTTGGGACGTGATCCGCCAGCACAATGCAGCGCTGGACCAGTTGGGGATGATTTGTTTCACTGGCAAGCAACCATCATGGGCCCACCGGAGTCCCCCTATCAGGGTGGTGTCTTCTTCCTGACCATCCACTTCCCCACCGATTACCCTTTCAAGCCGCCGAAAGTAGCTTTCACAACGCGTATTTATCACCCAAACATCAACAGTAATGGCTCCATTTGTTTGGATATTCTTCGTTCACAATGGTCGCCAGCTCTCACAATTTCTAAAGGTAGGTAGATTTCGGATTGTTTTTGTAGAATACAACTTGTGTGTTTAGTGTTGCTTTCTATTTGCTCACTGCTTTGTGATCCCAATCCGGATGACCCATTGGTACCCGAGATTGCGCGAATCTATAAAACAGACCGTGAGCGATACAACACATTGGCACGTGAATGGACCCAAAAGTATGCCATGTGACGAAGTAAAAAAAGAAAAAACAGCAAGAGGACGGTGTGGAAACTAAAGGAAGGGGTTCGTGATTCAATTTTGGCTTAAAATCTTGTATGATTTGGATGTTTTTCTTGTAAGATTTGAATAAACGTAAACCTGTAAATTGTTAAATTATTTTATGTGCAAATGAACAAAGTTTTGTGTACGAATCGGTGGATATGAGCCCTATTTGGATTTCCTCTAAAATGTGATCTAATTGAGGTTTAAAATCAGACTTGATGAAAGCCAGGAAGAAGAAGCAGTTGAGATGTGTACTGCAGGTCTTTGGGATGAGTTCTTTCTTCTCCCCATGGGCAGCAGGTTTGTTTGGCTTTTTGGAGATTGATCTTGCTGGACTTGTTGTGTCTTGATCATTTTCAGAGTCTTGTCGGCGACTCCAGCAGTAGCAAAGGCGTATAAAACCATTAGGCCCACCGTCACCGGCGGTAAGCACATGACTGTGTGCTTTTGTCATCATGGTGGCGTGTCTTGCGAGGAAAACTGGAGTGCGCCGTTTTTTAAATGTGGTTTGTTAGTAAATTTCCCGCTGAAGTTCAAGTATTTTATTATCCTTAGCAAGTTTAGAATAGCAGATGCCATTTGAACCTGTAAAATTTGTGCCTTTTCAAGTCTTCGTTGATCCGGCATTTTGGGCCGAAGTGAGCCGACTCTACCTTGAAGAATGGCAATTAGATAAGCCGCACGTCCCGCTAGTAGCGTCGTACGGAATCTGTAAGTTGTCTTACTTGATTTGAGCAAACACGTAAAAGAAGACCGTTAACAACTAACCTCAAATGACTAACAAAATGAATATACCGAAAAGCAAGATGTTTGTCGATTTGCATCAGAAGCAACGTCTGACCAAACCGTCGGTTGATTTTCAACCGTCTTCCAACTCTTTTCGGTTGGTCTTAGGTCGGCAACAACACTAACTTCAAGAGTGAGCTTCAAAACTGTGCTTCTTACCTATTTCAGACGGGAAAAAGACAAACGATTGCACACTAGTCGTCGGTCATGACGCGTTAGAGTCGCCGACAAAGTCTGATCGAGATGTCACAATCACCGGAAGACTGCTTCTGTGCAACACATTCAAGGAGCTCAAAGAGTTGAATTTCAAGAGAATCTTGAACGAAGAAACACAGAAAGTTAGCCACTTATAAAGCGATTTGATTTCGGTTTAGGTCTGGAGCAGCGTCACCAAATTGGATGATGTGTCGACTCCCGGTTTTTCGAGCTTCTACCTGGCTGCGTTCGCCGTAAGTGGCATTGCCTGTTGACTAGTTTTTAATTTAGGACCTAAAAAACTATTCCTACTATCATGCCGTTTGCATTCCAGCCCTGTTGTATCCACACAACGTTGAAAAGGAAATAAAGACCGAGGTCGTCGATTTGGAGGTGCACAATCTGGCGATAAATCACTACCTGAAGAATCCCAATACACCCTTCTTTGTTGTTTCTGACAAAGAAGTCGCCCCATTTCGTCACTTGTTGAGTGCCAAAGATGCAGACGACTGTTTGCTGGTGTTTGGCGATCCGTCATCAATCAAGAACCATCCCGGATGGCCGTTGAGAAACATCTTGGCGACGGTTTCCTATCACAAGTGAGTTCACAAGGAGGATTCTTGCTCTCAGAGGCTTCTGCTTCGCTTTTTCAAATCATCCACCAAGGTTGATGTCGTCTTAAAAACTGTTGTTAAGACCCGAGTGGAAGGGCATCCGCGTGCTGGCATTGCGGGGAAATGTCGAGAACTCGGAGATTTATCGTATCTCTTGGACATCTGTGTCGAGCGACGATATGCCGGACTCGGTCGGATGGTCAAAGGTGGAGCATGTCAATCTGAAGTCGTCGTTTGATCCGGAAAAGTGACCAGCGTCTTCTTTATTTGCCTAACTCAGCTTTCAGACTGATGGAGAAGGGCGTCAACATGAACCTCAAACTCATTCGCTGGCGAATGGTTCCATCATTGAAACTGACGCCTTTCTCCGAGCTCAAAGTTTTGATTATGGGCGCAGGAACGCTCGGTTGTAATCTGGCCCGGTCGTTGCTCGGCTGGGGTGTTCGCAACTTTACTTTTGTCGACAACTCGGTTGTTTCATACAACAACCCGGTCCGGTGAGATGCACTTTCCCGGTGTAAACCATTGTTTGGTATGTTCAGGCAATCACTTTACGAATTCGAGGACTGCAAAGCAGGCAACAAGCAAAAGGCTGAGGCTGCAGCCGCCGCCCTCAAAAAGCTATATCACAGTTGCAAAACGCACAAGCGGTAAATTTGAAAATTCCAATGCCTGGGCATCCGATTAGCGACACAGGTGAATGGGTAGACGCTTGCCTAACTTTTGTTCAGAGATCGCAAAAGTCAGAGACGACTGCAAAAAGTTGGAGGAGCTCATCCAAAGCCACGGAGTTGTCTTCCTCGTAATGGATAGCCGAGAGAGCCGATGGTTGCCTACTGCACTTGCCGCCAAACATAAAACTGTCTGCTTCGACCTTTGGATTTGAGAATTGTTCGTTTAGCTTACTATCACTGTTGCGCTCGGATTCGACTCGTTCGTTGTGATACGACATGGGATTGTGCCGGAGACACGGGTACAGCCTGATAATTACAACGCTTCTGAGCCCGAAACGGTTGTGAAGGGCTCGGACTTGGGCTGCTATTACTGCAGTGATGTGACAGGTCCCGGCAACTCGACTGACGACCGCACTCTGGACCAAAACTGCACGATCAGTCGTGCTGGGATTTCGATGATTGCGTCCG
>JACCHV010001408.1:8047-20339 GCA_018907245.1 Eupristina koningsbergeri | reverse complement strand
CGCTTGGTGTTATAAATCCCAAAAGTACGACAGAAGAGTTACTTTTGAAAAAGCTTCTAGACCCGGCGTTCCCTGCACAAGCATAGCTGTGCTGCCGAGAGGTTTCCAGCTTTGCTAACAAAATTGCTTAGCCGCAGAAATTATTCAAAATAATGGAGCATCTTGTGCTGAATGTTGCTGGCTTCTGAGCGCCCAAGAACAGCAAATAGAAGAAAGTATTTGTTTTCTCAACGCAAGCGTCTCGACAAAGACCGACTCACGAAATGACTCGCAACATCGCTGTTGCTCTTTGCGCAGGCCTTCGCGACGTAAGCCCACTTTACTCGCGCTTTCTCGAACCCAACAAGTGTTGTCCATAAGTCCGGTTCCGCGTGTAAACCAGGATTTTTTTTTGGGGGGGGAAGAAGGGTTTAAGAGCAGAGATGTTGTCGAGCGGTTCCGTCAGAAAACGAAGCAATTTAAATTCGAACTCAAAAGCAAGACATAGGATGCTCATTTTGTTGCTCGAGAAGCTTGTGCTTAGATTGGTTAAAGAGTAAGAGCGTTCATCTGGCTTTGCGATAGGGCGCATGGTTGCTGATCTCGTCAAAACTGCATGGCATGGTTTGGCTCAAACTCAAAAACACAATTCAGAGAAAGCGATCAAGACTTGGTGCTTCGCACAAGATTTATATTAAAAGATCGGCCAGCGAATGGTGACGTGTTATGAGCAACACAAATGCCATTTTAGCTCACACCGTGCACTCACCTAACTCCACCTCATTATTCCAGCTTTGGTCAATCATTCGACTTGAAAGACCTGCAGAAGCCTTAACTGGTGCGCAACCTATCCGTGGTGCTCTTTAACACCACGTTCTAATTTAATCCCCATTCAAACAGTGAAGCTTAAGTGACAAAAAGTAATTTGTAGTCTTAAACAGTTTCTACTATCGGAACTCGACTGTATACCTGCATTTCCAAATTTTCAGAAGCACTGCTTAAAGTCAAGTTCTACGTCTCAGAGCTTGTTCGTCAAATGTCAGGCAGTTTTAACTTGGAACAACCTCACAGCAAGTTTTACACCCATTTTGCGCAATTAGCAAGTAAACTTGTAATCAAACTGACGACGCTCAATCACAGTTAGTTTCAATGAAGCCAATGCGAGAAAGCCAAATGTCCTCTTGCTGAGTTAAACAATGGCATGCACAGGCAATGGTGATCAACTTCGGATTACCTAGTTTTGACTCGGTTTCCCCAAGCAGTTTGAAAGATTTGTCATGGCAAACCAACGCTGAATACAACAAAAACCCAAACTATCACTGTGATGGTGGACATTGTTATTGAGTCTCTCAAGGTCCTAAGAAGACAGCCTCTTCGCACGCAATGTTGGCCTTATTCAGGATAGCTTTCAAGTAACCTTTATACTTCTTTCTCCAGCATGCATTTTAGTCTAATGTAGTCCTTCTTATTGAACTTTCTGGTTGAAATCTGTTCAATAATTTCAACACCAAAACTGTTCCTACATTCATGCTACAGTACGTGACATAAATATGCGCCCACTCGCTGATTTGGCAAGTTGGCTATAAAGTCTGCCTCTAGAAGATAGGATAGTTTTTGAATTGACATCATCGCTGACTGCATGCTCAAAATTAGAGCTGCTTGTATATTCAGGCCCAGTGCTGTATGTGTGAGCAAGCAAGTTAGTGTGACCAAAGTGTGCCTTAAGTCTCAAGAGTTGTGCTACCTGCACAAGCCAACCATCGCAGCCGAGAACAGGCTTGCTATTGTGGCAGCATGTGTAAAACGTTAAGCGAGAAAGGTTTAAGAAGAAACCGAATCGATCGAATCAAAAGTATGGCCTCCATCTGAATAAATTAGGCCACAGCTACAAGTTTGTGGGCGTGTAAAATGTAGTGAGAGATTGCAGCGATCTAACTGTCTGTGCTTTTTTGAAACCCAGTTGAAGCGCTTAAAGCGAAAAAGCATAAAAGCTCAGAAAAAGCTGGCTAAAGTCACCAAAAGTTAAGTCTCTTGACGTCGTGTTTGGGGTTCACGACTAACCAACGTCCCCCAGGTAGCTCAGGGTAAGAGTCGGCGGTTTTTGAGGACACGTGGGCAGGAGTTGAGGGTGGGTCACCCAATGATTCGAAGATTGACCTACGAAGTCTATACGCTTGCTTGACTGGGCGGGAGAGTGGTGGAGTGGGCCCAAAGTAGTAGCTTCCCGTAAACCGGCTCCGGCCGGGGCGCACGACGCTCGTGCTGTCCGTATAGTCGGGAGGTCTCAGGGCCGCCAATGAGAAACCGAAGCCGTCTCTTGAGGCGGAAAAAAATGCGGCAGTAGCAGCAGGGAGTCCACCCCTTTTAGGCGGGTCGGAAACAGTTCGGCTGAACCGTAATCTTTTGCATGAGCAGGAATCCCGGCTCTCCTATTCGTCTGGCCTTGGGTCAGCTGTCGCTTCGCGCAGCTTACTCTTGGCCTGAAACCAGTCTTGGCTTGCAAGACTGGCTGCTGTGCATGTGCTGTACGAAGCCAAACCAGCCTCTGCCAGTGGCCGGAGAAGCTCTTTCGCACTATGTTCAAGTGTCAGCTTGCGTCTTTCCTTCTTGCTCTTCAGCATCAACCTTCGAAAAACGTCCAATGAGACGAAGTCAATTAACATCATTGCCAACTTGCAAAATCAGCGGCTGGGCGCATATTTATGTCACGCACTGTAGTCGTGATTCATCAAACACATTAGTCGAAAAGCCTCGCAATAAATACATTCTTAGTAATTCTGACCTGGAGATCAGATGAGTATAAAAGTAGTCAAAATGAATAAGGCAGATTCATCAGCTCCTAAAGTGCTTCTACGCTAATAGTATTTTGATAATTTGATGGAACCTGTAGGGGAAAATAACTGTTTCTTCCTCTATTTCTTAATTTAAACTCTGAAGAGAAGACTTGGTTGAGTCATGGCGCCATTCACGTGGGAAAAGAACACTTAATAGGATCCTAACCTGGCCGGGGCTGTTGGTCCTATGGAATGTGCGCAACAAAGCCAATATGCTCCATCGGGAACAGCTTGAATGCAGCTAGCCCGAAGGAATAGCACGTTCCTTGTCGATCTACAGGGTGACGCTCGCTAGCAACAATAGTCAACCTTAACAGCCTTCAGATTGCCTCTTCTCGAGTATCTCCGGTGCAGAAAAAGTGCTTAAAGCCTATACTCAATCTTTCAGATTGTCGCTTCTCGCGAAAGAACAATCAAACATGCTCGTCATATTTGTATCTGCAGTAAATTTAATTTTTAAAATCCAGCTCACTAAACCTGAAATCTTTATTTTCCTTGTTTGATGGAGACGTGAAAACGCGCGCGGATGTAATAGATCGAAATTAACGATACGAAACAACACGGAGAAGTCCTATTAATAGGTAATTTCTGAAAACTGACGAGCTAATCAATTATGCATGGTAATCTAGTCGGGAGTCGATGCTGAATGATCTCAACAAAGACGACCACAGATTTAGTTTTTAAACAAACTAGTTTCAAATTGTTTTCCAAACGTCAAGCCCAATCGACTCTGTTGTGCCATTTAAACACCAGAAAATGTTGTTTTTAATTAATACAAACCCATCGATAGCGCAAGTGAGTAGAATAACTAGAATAACAACTTAATACACACAAATAGAGCACAAAGTGAAATTGCAACACTAAATCACTCCCGATTAAACGGATCACTCCAACCTCCCAGCCATCAGCTCCAATTAGTGGTGGCTTTCCACTCGGAAGCTGCATCAACTGAGCGTCATCAACAGGTTCGAGGTGCTCACGTTCTTAAAAATCAAATCAAGCTTGAGATACGAACTTCGACTGTCCTTTGCTGGTTATCCATCTGGTCAAGGGAATGCATCTTAAGTTTGACAGTTTACTCTTTGATCTCTAATTTCACTAGGTGCCCCAGCACTGACTACAAGAGGAATTTCGCAATTAACTGTCTCTTCACAGCACTTGTCACTTATTATGCGTTCAAAAGCGAGCCTGAGCAGGTTCTTTGTACTTTGGATGATTTTGCTTCTAAGCAAGTACTAGTTTCAAAACAAAGCTAAACCCGGAGGGAGAGTAATTCGATGGCTGCAGGTAAGCTTTTATTACCAGAAAAGACAATGAGTGTTCGTCATGACACCGGCTCTACCTTGCTTTGCCACTAGTACTTAAATTTAGCAGTACTTTTAATGTACTTTTTGTGAGAACAACCCTGTGACTCTCGCGTTTTTCCGCCACAAGACCTAACATGTTTGTTCGATCTTCTCAGAAAGTCAACGTGACTAATAAACATTTTGTCTAGAATGCTAGACAACGCGGAACCAAACACGCTATTATTTGTTCAGTGAAGAGCTCCTTTAGGGTCCGTCGCTCTCGGCTGGATTAGGGAGCGTCTCATTGTTCCTCAATAGTAGCGACTTTTAACTTTAAGCCAACGAAACAGATAAAAAACCAGAATCCGTACTTTCAAAATTCAAATGGCGTCCTCTGATCTGGGCTGGCCAGGTAAATTTTAAACCTTCCAAAAGGTGGAACGTTTGGAAATTTTTCTAATCAATAAATGTCACGGAATTCAACACTCAACCTTGGCACTTTGCAAGTGCAAAAAATCAATTTTGCAACTGGCTCTCAATTGCTATCATCCCAATCTTATTCTATTCTGAGTCTCGCGACCTGCATAGGCGGGACATGCTAGATTTTAATCTATAATGTTTGATCACGGGTTATTTATAATGCATATCTAAAGCAAGACTTAAGCTCGTAAAGGTCTGAATTTTAACTCAAATTTAATTTTAAAAGTTTAAAACCCAGACCTGCTAAAACAAAGCTTGTAGGTTGTTTTGAACAGTCGCAAAGCCCAGATTTCTTCCGCGAAATCGGTATATTGACAAGACCACTGTCGCCGACACATGTGGTTTCTGGTCGCGTTTTGCAACCTCGCCAGACGTTTGGCCTGCTTGGGATCAAAATCCATAGATCCTTTTTCATGAAAAATAACGATGTGAGCGGTCATCGCAGTGAGCAAAACAACCAAGCTACTACCACTTGGGCTTGTAGAACTCGACCAAGCCGAAAGGGTAAAACGACTTGTTGCAGCTAAACCTTCCCTATTCTTTTTCTCCTTGTCATTCACTTCGTGAACCTCTGAGGACGTGAATCGATAGTCAGATCTCGAAAGGTAAGTTCTAATTCTTGCAGCTTACTACAGAAGCACTTTGCAAAGCTGTTTCAACTGCTTTTCCTGCGAGATTCTCGTGCAAGCTTTGGTTCTCGACAAGGTGGATTTCGCTGGAAAGTATTAAGCCGGGTCTTTGAACTGAGAAAACAATCGGAAGCGTCGCGGCCGTTAATATGGACTTGCACGGAATCATTATCTGGTAACAAGGATTTATTCGTGGCTTTATTGAAGACTTCGAAAAGCTTGGAATGAAGCTGACGCAAACATTATAGTAAAGAATTCGACGACAAATCAAGAGTTACGGCTAGTCGTGAAGTCTACAGCTTGCAAATCTAGGCGCTCCGCGCTTGCCAGAAGTTATCTGACTAGTGGCTTCTGTGTTTGGGAATCGTTATCGTTCTCTATAAACCTCTTGAACTTTTCGATTTTACTGATGCTAGAAAGCGATTAAGAACTGGGAAGAGAGTTTCGGCAAACCTATGGAACAAACTGTCACAAACGAACACCAGTGGATTTTGAAGAGCTTTGCAGCGGAAAGAGAGCTCGGATTTGGTGGTGCAAAACACTCTTGGCCTAACTTTAAAAATTCCATATTTTGTTTGAGGTCATACTTTTAAGTTGGTTGTTTATTGAACTCGTAATACTTGTTGCAGATAATCTAATCGTATTAATCTACAGGTTTTCTGTTGCTTGTACTTGGTCCGCGACAAACTTTTGAGATTTTCCTATAAAAATCCATAATGCGGTGTTCGCTTAAAATGGTTTGAGCACGGCAGTAATATACAGTTTATTAATACTACCATCCCGTAGGTACTGTGGCAGCAAGTAACTAAGCGGAAAGGTAATAGAACATCCACACGTGAAAGCTTGGCTCTTGTGAAACCACTCAGAAGCAAGACTGCTGAGCAAAGGTTATTCAAAGCTTCCAGCCGACTGTTGGTGTTTTCCACTTAAAAAGCCTCCTATTCTTGCGCTTCCAACAAGTAACACCCCAACGGCAAAGATTAGCAGGTTGACTGGTGACACGACACGTCATAAAGGTAAGACATCGGTCTTTTTGTACCCTGCTTCAAGAACCGCGCCAGCGAGAAGCAGCTTAAAAGTGTTAGAGTGGGATTCTGTTACTGGTTAAGCCGTTGTAATAGGTCGACAAAAGAAGAATGTACAGTTTCTTTCGAGTCCAACTGTATAACAAACTATCTGTAAGTGAAGAAAACCGCTTGGTTGCCCGGCGAAACTTGTCTGAGTCCGTTAGTGCACAACTGCGCTCAAACCTCACGGCTTCGGTTTCCTATTCAAGTGAGCACCCCGGCCGCTTAAAATACGCCCGAAGTCAGGGGAATTTTAAAGAAGACACGCAGTATAGAAATACGAAATTATTCGGGTGCTAGGTAAGGGATGGGCTGAGGGTGAGTCTTGAAGAAGGCCGCCAATGTCAGCGACTTCGAAGAATTTATTTTCTGCTTAAAAACTGAAACAGGGAAAAACGGCAACGCAGCCAGTAGAAAGCATAGTTATCTGAGTCTGGCTCTGAAAGTCGTTCATCAAACTCGGAGTTCCACAACACTTGTTTGGTGAACCTCCTTCAAAAGCTTTTGCGGTCGGATCTTATTCTCCATAAAGTCTAACTTTTGTCCTTTATCTGACATGTGAGGCTTGCTGGTCTGATTCCTGACTTATTTCCTCTTCAAGGACAAAAATCAGCCCACCTCTACAGAGCAACTGGACGTTTTATCAAGACAAAACGTTTATTTTGACCATTACTATAACACAAAGCCCTTGGAAGTGCTTGTCTCTGACTAGTGCGAAAGGAAAGACCAGCCAACGGAGTAAAACCGAATTCGATGCACCAACAAATAGTTATAGCAAGACAAGATACAACACACAGCTGAAATCAAGTGACGAAACCTCACAAACGCCAACTCCTTATAGCGGTGTCTCTCCACTCGAGGAACACTCTATTCCAGTGTCTTCAACACCCTTCATGAAACCTAGTGCGAGAGATTTGAATAAGAATAGCAGCGCTTCGCTCATCTTTGGCCGCAGACCAGCTTTGAAAACCTGTGTCTACTAACAACTTTCCTGGAACAAGCGCTGCTTGAGTTGTTTGAGCTAACTTGCAGAAGAAAGGCTTGTGTCTGAGGACAATCACTGGCTTACCTATTCCGCTGCTACATCCAGTAGTCAGACGAATCATGCAGGATTCTAGAAAAGGCTTAGGAACACGTCAATCATCAACTGTTACTGCGACTGAATCGACTCGAAACCGGATTAGTTTGCTCATCTGTCTGTTGCAGCCTTTCATTTGCTTGTCGACACCAGCACTGATTTTAAGTCTCTCCTCGAGGACGAATCGAAGGAGCGTTGGAGGGTGTTCGATTGTGTAGGCGCTGCAGCAATCAAGTTTATAAACGAATGCCGTTCAAAATTAAGAGATGTGTATACTTCTAGATAATGCTGTAGCAGTCACTAATAGCAGTAGTCGGTTGGGCAATCTTCAAGTCGACTCTTTAAACTAGTCCTTAAGAAAGCCAGCTCAGAAGCAAGCTGTCAGCTTTTGTAGCCTTCTTTTAACTCGTGTCAAGCTTAAATTTTAGTCGCTTATTTCATAGTAGCCCCGGCATGCGACTACTACAACTGAAGTCCAAGATCAAGGTTCTAATTTGTAGCTAAACAGTTACAGAGAACATGCTGGTGGGAGAATCACGAAGCAATGCGATTTGTTGATCAGCTCCAGCAATCAGTCAGTAGAGAAAGTCTGAAATTTCTCCTTCTTAACGCGTGCAGGTTGAATTCTGTATGTAAACTGTGCAAATGATCCGGTTCAAATGAGAACTTGCTTAGTAATCAGCCGCTACTTCCGTTGGGCATTTATAACTTTCCTATACCAATCACTTTCACCGGTTAGAAGGCTCGTCGTTCAATTGCACGCATAAAAATTTAAATTTCATTAGTGTAATGGGTTTTGGAACCAGTCGAGCTGCATATGCTGTAGGATAATGACCTGCATGACCTTCGTGTATAAATAATGGGAGTACTCAAACGGTAAGTCAGTCTATCGTTGATCGACCGCTTATTACTTGCATCGCTGTATACCCGTTGTTAGAGGTTTAGCAAGCTTTTCATCCATATTCACTAGCCTAGAAGTCCGCGTCTAGAAACACGACGTATTCGATAGTATCTTGTGCGCTAGCATTGCAAAGCTTAGAGAACAAATCCGCCGCCCACTTGTGGGCATCTTTTGTAAATTGAACAACGTAAACGCAAGTGCAGGTGAACGAAGACTACTGGACATAAAAACAACCTTGATTGAAGTGATTTGCCCTATTTAGAGATTAGAACAAGTAACATCTAGAGCTGTGTTCAGAGAAAACTGTAGCCATGTTGATGCAGTTTCAGACAGGAACCGAATGCAATGCACCTACCAAGTGTTAGCAGCCATAGAAAGACACGTCTGGAACGAATTCGTACTCGATACTCCTTCCTCCCCCCCCCCCAACTTCGTAATCCTCATCCAGACAAAGCTGAGTCAAACGCAATTTCGATTCACAAATGTGATTCACAAACTCTGACAACAACTTACACTGCATTCAGTCTACTCCTGTCTATTGTACGTTGACAGCTCAGACATCCCAGGGCTTTTCCGTTTCCGTTTGTTTCTCGCTTTCATCAGCTAGTTCGAAGCTGCTGCCTTTACCAATTAGGGGGCTCGCTTTGCCAATGGTGTCCAGCTGAGCAACTCTGGTGCCACGTTTTACCAGGAGCCACTCCTAAAACCTTGATGGCGTGTTTCTATTCGCGTCTGAATGTCATGTAACAACGGGTAACTTCAAGAATGTAAATTTTACTCGGGACACTCTTGAAGCCGGCCAATTGCGCATTAGACGTGCTGACACTAGACGCTTGGTCGAACGTGCGGTCTTGAGCTTGTTTGGCTATGAATTCACACATGTTCTTCGCACCTGCGACAACGTCGATGATCGGTAGAATCGATCTTTCTGAGCAAGAAATTAGAAAAGCACAACAAGAGTCGCACAAACGCTCTGAAATCACAAAACACAAAAACTGGTAAGCTACTTCTACTTCTGCATCAGGAAGCTGTGCCTGGGAAAGACGATTCAACGGCTGTCAAGGTCTACTTTGTCAACAAACGTTACTCTCTAGATCGACAAGAGGGAATGATGCCTCCATGAGCCGAGTGCACTCAGGTTGGCCGTGACCAAACGGTACCACCTGCTTGATGGCGCCCATTCGCCCGGGCCAACTGCACACGACCGGGTGCAACCACACCATGCGTTTTCTCCTTCCAATCAAAACCACCATTACTGAGTTCAGCGCGTTTCTGATAAGTACTCGCACTTTAAAAACCCGATTTTAAACTGTCTTTCAATCCCGGTATTTTATGGCAGCATCCCCACTTGATGTTTCCTTATTTGTTCTGACCAAAAACACGCTGTCAGATCTTTAATGACTTAAGAGCAATCAATAAAAAACGACGAAACTGATCGGTGTTGGGTGCCCGCTTTCACAACCATCATCGGCAAAGATAATTACCGCGTACTATGTACTTTGTCTTCGTCGCCCGGTTCGATGTTTACTACTTGCGTGAAGCAACAACAGAAACTACAGTAGTGTTTTGTTATCGTCGCAAAACGACAGGCAGACGACAAACAACTTGTTCCGTCTTGGGCAAGTTGGGAAAACGAAACTATGACTACAAAAGGAGTAAGCAGGTCAAGTCGATCAAAGTTCAACATTCGACATCCTAGATGAATCGCTGTGAAACACGACTTAAAATGTAAAGTAACAACTGTTTTTTGACCTGAAAGTCCAGTGATTTCGGATCAAAAACAACAAGTCCTTTCGAAGTTCACCAACTTCGAGTTGGGCCTTCTAGAACTTCGTCAGTGACAGCACTTGTTTCGCTTGGAGAAGCTGACTTTCGCTTGAATCTTAAAAATTATCCGGCAAACTATCCGTAAAACCTCCGTGGAGACGTTGAAGTACGCAAGAGTCCCGCAAAAGTCGTCTTTTCCGCGTTACAAACAACTGTGTAAAGACGACTTTTACCCAAAGACAATTGCCGAGACAAAGGAAACTTCAGCTGCGACAGCCATTACAAGTTCTGTCTTACCTAACTGCTTGTTGTTGTTGATGATTCGTCGCAGCTGTTTTATCGAGACTGTGTTTTTAACGACTGGAAATACTTTTTGGGGTATAAATCGAAGGGAGTGACTCCCGAAAAATGAACCAAATTCAGGTCGTTGTTCTGGGTAGGCGCGTACCCTGTGCAGGCCGATAAAGAAGTGGTGGTTTTTTTCCGCAAGAGGACAGTTGCGTGCGAACATCTAGCTGTGGCTGAAAACTAACTGATAAAACGGAGACGCGCCACATTTGTCTTGGTCCACGAACTTAATAGACGAGTGTGGACGCAAGGCCTCCTAAATAGGCGGGTTTGCCTCCGTAAGCAAAGCCGATACTATTCGCTAACGACACCCTCCTGAAAACAACTTGAACACAGAAAAGGCTTAAAATTTAGAGATTCAGGTAAGCGAATGTCAGCAATGACTGACAATCTACAACTGCGTGAACATAATATGCGCGCAGCCATCGCTTTCGCGAAGTTAGGCATGAAGTCTCCCTCTAGAAGATAGGGTAATGTGTTGGAAAATTGAACCATCGGTGCCTGACTCTATGCCCAACTTGCAAGAATCAGGGAGTGCGCTCATATTTTGTTACGCCACGGAGCAATAAACATTGGGAACGTTTGAACCAAAATGCGACTATCGCAAACAAGTGACTGCCAAAGCGGAGACCCTGCGGAGAAAAAGGAATTCAAAGTTTAACAGTGGAAACACCCGCTTTTTAGCGTTACGCGTCCACTCTGGCTAAAGCAAGCCTAGACAAAATAAACTCCCGCCCATTTCGTAACGACTACGCAGCCTGCCGACGCGCTACTAACAACGCGCGTAAGCAGGTTTCTTCAAATTTACTCACTTAAGTGCAGATTCAGAAACAGTTATGCAATTTCACATCAAATCAAACATGGCTAATTCGCAAAACTTATTAAACACAGTTGCATTTATGATGCTTGTTTGCATAAACGTTGATGAGGTCATCGATTTAATGGTGATGCTACGTTACGACAAACTCTATGAAAGGATTAGCGGATATAGTAGCCAGGAGGCGTGTGAGGAGTTTGACAGTTACAGGGGCCTGAATGAAACACCATCTGTAGAAATTGCTCAAACACAAAGCCAACCTTTTTCACCGGGTTTGCCTGCCCAACCAGGTGGCCCGCGAAGTCCCTTAACACTTTGTAACTTTGAAACTTTGAAGATACTCACAGATTTGCCGTCAAGACCTAGATAGTTTAAAACTTAAATCTGGGATGGAATTTTAAAGTTACCTGTTTCTCCTGGTTCACCGGGTGGCCCTGGAGCACCAATATGACCGTTGTTTCCTGGCGAACCCGGAGCTCCTTAAATTTTTTACAGTTAAAGGTAGTTAAGACTCCTTTAATCAACGAGAAATCAGACATTCGGCGTATTTTAAATAGAAATTTCGATCTTTCAAAATTAAACTCGACAGATGTTACCTGGTGGGCCCACGCTTCCATCAGGTCCACTGCAAGACTTTAATTTTAGCTTATTTAAAATCTGTCGTACCGCGGTCCTGGCTCTCCTTGCATACCCTCGACATGTATCACCTGGCCAACTTCGCCTCGCTCGCCTAAAACTGAATTTTGAAAAACAGCAAAAAATTTACCTTGGGGTCCCATGGGTCCCGGATTGCCTTGTTCGCTTAAAATGCAATGACTAGTCAAAGTTTAACCTATAAACTTATCAGGAGGTCCGACTATTCCTGGCGGTCCTCGGTTGTAAGTTATGCCGGGTTTGCCATCTTCAGCCGGGTTTCTGAAGCATATTTTTAGGCAAAGAACAGTGCAAGTTTAGAAAGTAAGAATCGCGCGAATCGATCCGTGAAATTAAGGCTGCAAGTGATGCTGGTCTAGCTCTCGAGAAATAGGGAACAACTAATAACGAAAGCTATCACCTGTTTGAACAGCAACTTGCAGAGAACTTGCCGGAATTGAAACTTGAAGAAG
>JACCHV010001399.1:0-10246 GCA_018907245.1 Eupristina koningsbergeri | reverse complement strand
TTACGCAAGCTTGGCAAGCTGGCCTGTCGATTCAACTGCAGCTTTTGGCGCAATAGAGTTGTTGTCAGGAGCAGTTCGATTACGCGAACTTGTCGTCCGACTGCCATGCTTTTGATGTTGGTTTACATGCCAACACTTAAGAGACCTAGCTATGTGGCATCAAATTAAACTTCTTTCAAGCAACTAGCTGAACAGCGCTATTTCAGGGAACACTTCCCACCACTTCCCCCCAGCGAGCACTCAGCACATATTGCTGATTGTAAACCTCATAGGCGCGGCAATCCTACTCTAACTATCGAGTCTGGTAAAAACAGGTTTCCATTGCAAAGGCAAGATATAGCTTTTCAAGCGGAATCAAACTGTTCTGGAATCTTCTCCTTCGACCAAAACTGGCGTTGTCTTCGGAACCTGCGAAAAGCCTGTTTGAAAATCAGTCGCTGATCCTAGCTGCAAAGAGAAGTCACCACCGTTGTGGGCAGCTTTCCTGCTTCACAATTCGTAAGCCTAGCAAGTGAATACCTTAGGAAAATAGCCAGTGCTAGTACGTGCCAATCTAATGTGCGTTCGATGTTAAAATACCATCTTTGATGCATCTCGAATTCGATTTAGTCTGCAGACGCTAAATTTTAATTTTCAAGTTTCGATCGAAATGGTAATTGACCCGCTAGGAGTTGACAAGATTGACAAGCCAATCGTGTCGGTTGTTGTCAATCTTGATGATATTATGCACGAGGCGGTAAACCTGCTGCAAATGATCAATGGTGAGATTCGGTCAATCACAACAGTGGTGAATGAGCATGTAAACTCAAGCATGGATACCGTAAGCTGCTTCTGCAGATAGAACTTACTCGTTTATAGACAGTAACAGACGTTGTGGACATTGTTGAAAACGTGAAAACTATTACCGGCAACTTGGCCCAGACAACAGGAACGTTTTATCAGGTTGGCGCTCCTAAAGCCCTTTCTTGCACCATTGTTCTCCAATTGCGTAGCCCAAATCTTCATCGCTGATCCTGCTTGTTTCTGGTTCCGGCGCATCTTGCGTCGATCCTTTCCTCCAGGTTTTGTGCGAAAAACTCGACGGAAGTACAAAAGCGACCAGTCAGTTCATTCAGCCTATAGACGGTTACGAGCGAAACGCCCGAGTGAGCTCGTCCCCGACGGCAACAATCAGACGGTGCCGGCAACAACAGCAGGACGGGTTAGGACAAGAGCGGAGAACAGAAAGAACGAAACGACCTGGTGGGACGTTGGTGTGAATGCGAGTAGTTAGTAATGTGTACGCAAGCCATACTCGCCTATTCTAATGATCTGCAAGCTAGTGCTTTAAACGCCCCTTCCAGTCTTGACTGTCTCAACCTTGCCTAAAATCTTTCAGTGTAAACGCCAAGCTCCGATGTTTGAATTAAGTTATGATAGTACAATAAGCACACGTCAGACCAAACGTTCGCCCGAGAAGACTGTTAAGCGTTAGCTAAATGCTTGTAAAATAACGATTTCCAGTTGAAAACAACTGTTCGACGTGATTTGTGCAAGAGTTGCAAGTTTCCTGAGAAAGCACTTTGAAAGCAGCTAAAACAGGTTATTCACGGCAGCTAGGGCTTGCTACGAAACGTCACGGCTGCAATTTGTTATTTTCTAATAGAACTCAAATTTCAGGTGTAATTTTAACAAGTTGCAAAGTTAATTTCTTAAGCACGGCTTGGTCTATGTTGTGTTTTTGTCCAAAGTGCACTCGCTTTCCAAAGGTTGCACAAACCCAAACTTCCCCAATGTTCTTCTCATTTATGCTGAGCCGGCCTTTTTGGGTGCCAGATGGACAAAACAAGATTAATCTTAAAGTTGTACAACTCATTAACATGCTCAAATCAATTACTTTAACTGTAAAACATATCATCTTCAATTCGCTAGTTCTTGTCCTGATTACCTGTGGAAATCACATTATTCAAAACGGTCTTTCATGTTTACTCATGTGCAATAAACTCGTAAAAAGTTAATGACATTTACTGTTGACCCAAGCAATTGGTTGATTTTGCGTCATCCATAACAGAAAGAACTCGCGATGAGTCAGCTTGATGACGCCGACGTCATCACCAACTCTCCTAAACTTGACCTTGTCGGGGTGTACCAACACAAATTAGCGAATAATGCAACTTTTCAACGTTATCTGCCCACGCTCAGATTCAACGAGCAATTTCGATGTCGTTGCGAACTATTGCGCACATACGGCTAGCGGTGAGAGTAAATGGATTTCGAGATTTTCTCAAATTGTAAGTGATAGCTACCATGTCTCATGGAATTGCGTCTGCAGTCTAAATTGCATTTCAATTAAGTTGGTTGATATTGTTTGGGACTTGTTTTTTTAATTTGATTTAAATTTCTAATTCAAAGCAAGACTGATGTAGGAGTTGAGAAGATCGAGCCATTCGCTCCGGTTGCATGCCTTAGAGATCCAGTTTGGTCCGGCAGTTTTCTTGAAATCGTCATACCATCGTCTTATTGGTCTTCCGAGTGGTCGCTTAGCCGTCGGCGTCCAGTTCAGTAGTCTGCTGTCCCATCGTTCGTTCCGGGTCTTGCATGTCACTTTGCTGGCGAGGATGTCTTCTAGGCCGGTCTTGCTTCTAATCCATTCGGTCGTGCGGCGGTCTCGGAGACGGATTCCTAGCATTTGTCGTTCCATTGCTCTTTAATTGTGCGCTAGCCGTGTTTCCATAATTTTCGTCAGGGCCCACGTTTCGCACGCGTACAGGAGCGCTGGTCTAACGCATGCATTGTAGTACCGTCTCTTGGCTTTCATTGGGACTCGCTTGTTGGTCATCAACGTCTTCGCTTTTCCGAACGCGGCCCACGCTAAACTGATCCTTCTGCTGAGCTCGTAGTTGTGGTCCCGAGGCATCTGCACCATTTAGCCGAGATAGCAGTAGTTGTGTGACCACTCTATGGTTTTACCCTCGAGCGTTAGGTTTCCCACTAGTATTCGGTTGGCCATTCATTTAGTTTTGTTGGCGTTTACCTCCAGACCAATTTTCTTGCATTCAGCGACGAATGAGCCGAGTATCTCTTGCAGGCTTTTGAAGTTGTTGGCACACAGCACGATGTCGTTCGCATAGGCAAGGTAGTGGGAGCGGCTTGTTCGAGATCGGATGCCCGCCGCTCCCCCAGTTCGTTCTTCCCAGCGCTCTTTGGAGTGCCAGTATGAACAGTAGAGGAGACAACGAATCCCCTTGCCGCACTCCTCTTTGGATTGTTATACTTGCTTGCCCGCCTGTCGTTCTTATCGATGCTGTTCCCGCTGCGTAGAGCTGCTGCACCATTGCGATCGAGTCTTTGTCTATATTGTATGCCTGCAGGGCTTCCCAGATTGCTTCGTGTTCTATGGTGTCGAAGGCTTTCCTGAAATCTATGAATGCTAGGAAGAGTGGCAGGTCCCATTCTCGGCACTTCTCGATGAGCAGGTTGACGGAGAGAATATGGTCGGTAGTTGAGTAGCTCCGTCTAAACCCGGCTTGTTCTGCGGTGAATCTGTTGTGGACAGTGACTTCGACTTCTATTCGTCTCGCTAGGATGCGCGTGACGATCTTGTACACTGCGTTGAGTAACGAGATGGGTCTGTAATTGTCGATCTGTGATGGATCGCCTTTTTTGTGCAGTAGGATAGTGTTTGCGTATGCGAAGGAGGACGGTATGCTGTTGTTTCTGAACATTTCGTTGACTTGGTCTACGATCTGCTTCGCGGCTAGCGGTGCGCAATGCTTGGCGACTCCTAACGGTCTGCATTTGTTCCGCTTGTGTTTGACAGATCGTTCCGTCCTTCTTTTGCAGTGGCACGAGTTCTCTCTTGTGGTACGCGAGCTCCAGTCTTCCGCGCCTGAGACAGTTGGATACGATTGCCCGCTCCATGACTGCCAGGTAGTGTTGCCGGATGTCTTCTTCAAGTGACCATCGGACGGTCTTGCACCTGGTTGCGTACTCTATCCGGCTGAAAGTCGCGCTGCCTAATCCACATTTTAGTTCCTGTCGAACTTTCATCAGCTCTTTGGTTCGTTCGGAGATGCGTTGGGTTCTTGTCTGTTTTATTGCCGCTGCTGTATAACGAGTATCCCGAACCGAGTTTGATGTGCTCGCGTCCCGTTCGTAGGGTTTCAGAGATTCCGAGAATGTCGAACTTGATTTTGGACATGTTTTCCTCTAGGTCGGCTAGTCTGGTTTGCGTTCGAATCGATATTGCGTTCAGCGTCATCACTCAGAGCATCTTTGTCGGTCTTTTAATTATTGGCTACTGATCCGGGCGAGCCCTTTGCGTCCACTACGACGTCGGTGATCAGGAGTCTTCGAGTTATCAACAAGAAATTGTAAGAGCGGAGCGAAAAAGGGACGCAATCGCTCCTCTCGACTTGCGAAAAACAAAAACTGTTGGGACTTGTATTAAAGTAAAATAATTTTTTGTCCTGAATGGAAAATTTTTTATACAGTAGTCTTTGCTACCAATGTGAACTATCATTTTGTAAAAAAATTCGCTTTTTTGTTTAAAATAGAAAAAGAGAGACTTTATTTGAAAACTGCTAAAATTCAAGTTTGGATTGGGCCGCAGTGTAAAAGAGGCTATAGATCATATCAACCAAGTCCAAGGAGCCAAAACTGCATCTAGAACAACTTCCTGTCGATGGTTGTTGAACTTTAACAGGGGTAAAATGGATGCTGACTACAAAAGATGGGCCAAACTCCCTGGAAAAGTCGGCCGAAGTGTTGTTGTCACGACTGCCGAAAAGTATCCTTCGATGACTACGCGCATGATAGCCGATAAATTTGGTTGCCGCAGTTCGACAATTCACAGAATATTGCATGCTTCAGATGAGGTTCTTTAGTTTTAGCTGACTTAATAAAACTTATTTAAGGCAAAAAGTGACTTAAGAGTTGTTGGATGCCTAAGGAACTCACAGAAGCTCAAAAGCGAGAACGAGTGAAGACTACAAAGAGCCTGCTTTGTAGACATCGCCAAACGCCGTTTTTGAGTCAGGTTGTGACATGTGATAAGAAGTGGGTTTACTTTGCAAATGATAAGCGTCGTAGCGAATGGCGATCACCTAATCAGAGGCCAGCCAGATCCCCCAAAAAAGATTGTCACACCAGAAAGACGATGCTTTGCGTGGACCAATTTTTGGAAGCTTCTTGAAGAAAGACAGACTGTTAACTCGACTGTCTATTGTGAACAACTCCAAAAAGTTCATCGTGCCCTTGTAAATCATTAAACATCAGTGATTTTTTTGAACGACAATGCCCGCCCCCACAGGTCAAGGTAAATGAAGCAGAAGATAAAAGACCTAGGATGGGAGTATTTGGAATATCCGCCGTACAGCCCAAACATGACACCTAGTGATTTCATCTCTTCCGAGGGTTGGAGCACTGGTTGCGTGGGAAACGGTTTGCAACGCACCAATCTATTGGGGAATTTTTCGCTTTAAAGGACCGAGAGTGGTACTGACGGGACATTTTTAAATTTGAAGAACAATGGCAGAAAGTAATAGAAAACCATGGAAATTACTTTACTTACTAATTATTTAATGTTTTGGTTAGGTTTTTTTAAATAAAATTTTGATTTTTAATAAAAGTCTCAAAAAATATCGGCCAACCTAATACACCTCGAACTTGCAACAGTAGCTGCAAGTATTGTCAGGCGTGTTATGTCTGCTCAAAACAGAGTTAGACGAGCTTTGGTCAACTTGAATCAGAGCCTTGTTGAATGGATATAACGCGTGGTCAGGTCAGCTTTTTTGATAACGCATCTCCGCAACATCAGTCTAAAAAGTATACTTTAAAGAATACGCTATAGCGAATCCACTGCTGTGGATTTTGATACTGGAGCAACAAGCGCCTTTCGCAGACACATTGCAATATGGGTAGATCATGCTAAAAACTGATTGTGGAGTTCTGGAAGTCTCAGTGGCTACCAGGAAAACCATCACAATTTGCAGGCTTTGAGTAAACAAAGCGCTATCTGGCTGTTGAAAAACAACGACCCAGCAGTTTTGACCGGGTGATTTAGACGATAAACCTTTAACAGCGAAAGTTTCGGCTCATTAGTGACTCTGGTAACCCTCGAGCCATTTTGACTTTTGAGTCCAACAACACAAGCTTTTTTAAAAACTTACCCAAACAACAGCATTGTAGTCTGCAAATACTTAGATCCTCCTTGCGCTTCTGTTTATCTTCGAATTGTGCTCGGCTTAAACCGTCGCTGGAAATCAAAGTGAATAATAAGAAACTAGTAGGCTGGGGTGGATAAGTTTTCTCGGCACTAGATAGACGTCAGTGTTTATTTATTTATTCTTTTTCTAATCTCTACACATGAAGAACAGAAAGAGTGTATTTCGCTCATTAGTTCCGAGTTTGTCTTGCCAACCTGCTCCCACAACTTTCTCAGCGCACTCCGTCGTATCGTTCTTAGTCGTTCTAGTGATTAGGTACACTGGGTCGCCATACCGTAGGACATGTAGGTTTATCGCAAATTTAACACATAAAAATAACCATATATCATCAAGAAGTGGTATTAAATCTATGCTGCGAACTGACTTAGGCGCAATACCGAATGCGACTAAGCAGACCAAGATTGGTGTTAAGAGTCAAACAAGCTGTGCCGAAGCGTTGCTCAAGTTAGTGGCTGACAAATCTAATAATAACTGCGAACAGTAAAATCAGTAGGTGAGAAAGCATGTTCTGAAGCCCCGCTTGCCGCAAATAACGGTTCTATTAGGTGGCGCAGTAAGTTTTGAGACTGGTGTTTAAAATCAACGTTTTATTAAATAAAATCTAACCAAATTATTAAATAATTAGTAAACAAAATAGTACCGTTATTTTCTATCACTTTTTGCCTCTGCTCTTCAAGTTTAAGAATATCCTGACGATACCAATTTTTGTCCTTTGAAACGAAGAATTCCCTAATAAATTAGTTCGTTTCTTTGCGCGTTTCAAACCTTTTTCCGCGCAACCAGTGCTCTAACCTCAAAACAAATGAAAATTACTATGCTGCCCTGTATCGGTTTGCTAGTGGCGGATGCCTCTTAAATGCTCCCACCCTAGGCCTTTATCTTCTGCCTGCCCTTTCCTTTGATTTTGATGAGACCTGTATTGTCGTCAGAATAATCACTGATTGTTGACGACTTCGAAGGGCACGCCGGACTTTTTGGAGTTGTTTACAATAGACAGCCAAAATAAAAGTCTCTCCTTGGTCAAAAAGCTTCAAAAAATTAATCCATGCTCACCCCACCACACGCAAAGCATCGTTTTTCTATTTAGACAATCCTTTCTGAGCGTTTGTCTGAGCCTCTGGCTAGATGATCTTCACTCGTGGCTACGTTCATCATTTGCAAAATAAATATGTTTGTGATCGCAAGTCCTTCATATACTCAAAGAAGCGGTGTTTCTTTAACGATGCCTACCCAGCGCAGGTGGCTACTCGCACTCTTCTCCGCTTTTGCGCTTCTGTTTAATTTTTTCCGCATCCCATCGCCTGTTTAGACCAGCTTTTGTCTTACTAAAAGTTTAAGTTAACTGGGCCTAAACATTGAATGATATACCCTGCAGCATGCCCAATCTCATAGATTATCGAATGACAATAATCAAACTGTCGGCCAGCCTGCGCCATAGTCATCTTAAACAGCTTGCTTTTTTACATTTGTTACACAGCACTTCGGTCGACTTCACGAGGCGGTCCGGACCCTTTTTTCTTCATTAATATCCGTTTTATTCTTTTCAAGTTTGGAGAACCATCGATCGGCACTTGAATTCGATCCCGTTCCACTTCTTGGACTTTCGTTCATTAAACTCGTGGCTTTCTTTTGCCAACCTGCGGCCATAAGTCGAATTCGCATTTTAGCAGTTTTTAAAGATCAAGTTTTTATTTCTTTTCCATTTTAAAACGAAAAAGTGAAATTTTTTGTAAAATAATAGTTCACATGATAGTGCAGATTACTATATAAAAAATGTTCCTTTGGAACAACAGATTATTGATTTTTAATACAAGTCTTGAAATTTAGCGTGCCACTTAATATATACCGACTCAAACTTCCTACTACGCCTTCAAACTTGTCTTACTAGTGTCTTCTTCGTGCTGAGAACCAGAGGTTTTCAATTGCAACAGTTAGGCTTCGCTCACCTTAGTCGGTTGGTGATTCAAAGGCAAACGTTTTGCGGCAAAGTCGGTAATTTTATGTGTCTGCGAGACGGTAAAGTAGATCTTTGCCTCTACAAATTCAAAGTTCGCAAAGGACGTTGGCAAAGTTGTTTGAAAGAGTTTTTTTGACAAATCTACATCATTGGATATGCTCGTCAAAAGCAAAAACTCAAACGCTCTAACAATTGTCGAGGTCTCAGGCATGCAGACCAAAACTTTTGTTTTGAAATATAGCCTGAGATCTCGCTTTAAATCAGACACTGAGACTTTCCAGATATCTACAATCGAAATCAATCCTGGAACGGCCACCTTTCAGCATAAATTTCAAGACTTGTATGAGGTTTGAAAATACTTTTCTGTCTTGAACAATGGTTGTTGAAGTCGTTTGAGCTCAGCATGAGATTTGTCGTAGTTTTGTTTTTATTGGGATTCCTACACCCAATACTGAAAAAAACAGCTTGCCCTGCCATTGTCGCGGGATGTAAATCACGACGTGAACCGAAACCTTTTTCTCAAAACTGTCGGCGACTCTCCGGAACCTTACAATTGTAGAAGTGTCTAGCGATGATGGCTATTACTTTTCAGCTGATCTTGGCTTCAATCCGTCACCGCATCAGTTCCGACTTGATTTCTGACTCATCAAAGCTGATTTGCTTGATGTCGTAAAGTTCTTGATATTATCCTAGCTTGAGCCTTGATGCTAGCTTTTGAAACCATTCGTTCCTATTCGCCCTCCAAATCGCTCTTTTTCCGGAAACAAACTTCGTCACCGGACGCACTTCATACAAGAGACGCTGTGAATTTTGAGTTCGTTCGGATTCGGGAGCTCTTGCAGTGCTTTCTAAACTTGTTTTGTTTTCAAAACTTCCCTTTTCTTCAAGGATTGTTCCGTCGACACTCCTGCGGACACTGGTCAGCGGCGCCTTCGAACACTTTAAATCCGTAAAAAGGACTTTTCTGGTCAATGACATTCATTTCACCTGCGCGACTTGCGAGATCGTATTGTCTTTTGCCTTGCCACAAGTTTGTTTATTCAACGGCAAAACAGTTACACAACGTTGGCATCAGACAAGGACAAAACCAATTTTCCGGCTGTCGAGAAGGCGGACCTACCAAGTCGTCGGGAGGCTGTTCGCAGAGCCACACCTGCGGTGACGTTTTATTTGCTTAGAACGTTAACCATGTGGACTTGCCAACTTTGACTGCGGGCTGATTGTCTTCATAAGGGCTAGTAGGGTCGTCGAACCCTTTGAAAGGAACTACGAGAGGTGTCAAAGGCCATACGCGAGTTGAAGACCATCTGCCGTTTGTCTTGTTACTAGCATCTTCACACAAACCAACTATCTCATTCGAATAGCCTTACAGAAATCACTGCTTGTTGAAGCTAATTGTCGTCATTATCGTCAGCGTCGCGCGCGGACTAATCGCGTCCTACGCACACGCAATCAAATAACCATTTCAGATGCGCCAAATATTAGCGCCGTGAAAAGTGCTTTCAATGGTTAACTTGTTCGAAATTATTATGAGCTTTTAGGAATCGGATATAGTTGCTCACAATGATTGTTCAGAGGGCATCGATATTTTCGGTCCTCATAATAGTTGTAAACGGACAGCCGTTGTGGGTAAATTTTTGGTTGTCCAGGTTTCAACGTGAACGCTATTCAGGACTACAACGACTACAACGCGCTTATGTTTCCACCCGCATTCGGTCAGTCGTTTCAATCGATGCCGCCAAAGCTTCAGGTACAACCGCCACTGGCACAGTTTCCGATGTCGTCACTGCATCCTTCACAAGTGCAAATAGTACCTCCACCGGCACATCACCATCTAGGCAGTGCATCGTACAGGCCACCGGCGGGAGAGCAAAGATTTGGCGACAAAAGTTTGGGTGCGTATTACACAGGCCGTGGCAACAACTATATTGGGTGAGTCTCCAAAATTCCAAGCACTATTAACGTTTTATCGTTTTTAGGTCATCAAGCGAACGTAGCGCTCAGATACGACACCAATCAAATCAAGGCGATTTGGACAACTTGCTTGCGCGGATCGTTACTAAGTTGCCTTCAATTGCTGACC